>UYYA01004223.1:0-57942 GCA_900624975.1 Angiostrongylus costaricensis | reverse complement strand
CGTTCAATAACATCAAAAACAACGACAACGAAGATCTGTACCAACCTCGCGTCAGCTTAAGAAGATCAGTTTATAAGATCACATAAATAAATATATCAACTTTTGATTTAGTTTAGACACGACTTCTACAGTGGAATGGTTTTTCTAATTCTTCTTGTCCAACAGAAAGCGCTTTATTTAAATCTTTTACTACACTTAGTAAAAAAACTTTGGGGATAAAAAAATCCAGTAAACTTAACAATTTAATCGAAAAAGGTTGCAAAGATCATCTTTCTGCTAGCATTGTCATTTAAGAAATTTACGGCTTTTGGATCCTGTTTGATACGTGCTTCACGAATATGATGTCAATTTAGTGGTTTCTAGTTGGAATGAAGTCGATTATATTGTTTCTCAACCTTGAAGATGTACCTCTTTCCATACTACACGTCGTCTATCAAATTGTTTAGTTCGTCTTTGGTGGAGAAGCTAAGATTTTATACCAAGGTTATAAACCGGAAACAGTCAGAGTTGTAATATACTCACTAGATTACTTGGACGGCCCGTCCTCACTTGTTATGCTGGCATCATCGTGTTCACCATTTTTCAAAGTTTTGCTGTTTTAGCCATTGTGTTTCCTTGCAGTCCCGAGGTTAACCTGGCCAAAGTCTACCCTAGCTCGTCACCCCCACAGGCAGTTGCCGCCCTTTTGGACCAGAAAGAGATTTGCCAACATGCGATTCGTTTGATGCCACGACAGTGGTGGATCCTGATATTAGCTTACTCTTGACCGGGCTTCCTAATGGAAACGCTGGATTCCTTCTCAGCTTGTGAGACTTTACCGGGGAAATGAAAACTCTGCTGTACATCCTAACCCGACACCCAGAAACACCTCTCAGCCACGATGAGACGGCAAACTGTTGTGAGGGAGTAGTAAGGAAGCTGTGAATATTGCTGTATTTCACGACGGTAATATTACGTAGCCAAATTACTATGCAAGCGAGAAGTGATAGGTATCCCATTTTGGTAAGCAACAGAAAAGAGCAAAACATTCTAATTGCGAAGATTCGAAAGCGTTTCCTCAGAGCCGTTGTTTTTCTATGCATTTTAACACTCATGCAGGACTCCAAGAGCAGCTATTTCTAATTCATAATGTCTCTAAAGAATAACAACAAGAAAGACAGCACAGAGGTAGTGATGCCGATCACGAGCATAGTCCATGTTCGATCCCGCCTAGGGTTCACCAAGCTCTTCAGCTTTCCCAGGTCGGCAGATTGGTATCAGATTTGTCCAGAAAAAGTCACTCTCTGAAAACTAATGTGGAATGCTCTATCGCGACTATCTTAGAACCCCATGGAGAATCGATTCGACCAGTACTCAACCGCATTCAAGATGAAATGAAAATCCTCAGGCAGCTGCCGAAGCCACACGTAAAGAGTCTGAAGACCTTCGTCAATGATGGATGCGAGAAAATGAATCGAATGTGAGAAGTGTTGAGAACCGCACATGAGGCGTGAAAACCGGTCATATAAAATAAAACATAGAAAAACATGTCTTTAGAGGTGCTTTCTCTCTCTAATCTTCCGATTCAGTGCCTACGGTTGTATGCGCTACTTCATAATGTTTTCAATTTGACGTCATTTTCCGACCCTTCAAAATATGTATCTTGTAGCAAAAACGTGGGTTGAAATTCAAGTCTATGAAGAAGTCTGCTGACAGTTCAAGGAGGGCTTGATCAATTAGTTTTGAACTATCCAGCACATGCAATATTGACTTTCGATAGCAATGCCGCTGTCGGAATCCATGGAAATACACAGTTATGGCCAAGTAAGGTCTACTACAAAGACGACAACACATGGATAGAGACTCGGAAAAGATGCAACCGCGGAGATTCGTTGGCTTGTTTGCAACTTAAATAATTCAACCGTACTACCAGCATTAAATGCGTAATGAGTCTTGAAATGATACTCGCTAAGATCACCATACTGCATTGTACTCCAAGGTATCTAACAACGCAACCAGAATTCAAACTGCTTGTAATAAAATCCAAGAGCTTTTCCGAAGTGTTTTTTGTCGTGCAAGCACTGTTTTTGGTACTTGCTCTTCTAGAGGTTAATGGGTGGCAATGGGTAGTACAGTTGTAATGATTCGTTCAACATAATCAGAGTAGTGGTTCGACTCAATACCGCGCCGGTTAAGCCGTTTATCACTGCGCGGTCAACGAATTCGAACAAATCTGGTCTTGGAACAATCTTCTTTGTATAAACCACATGAAAACAATCTACCAGGACTTTCCTAAGACTCCTGAGAGAATCAAGTAGGCCAGTATTCGACGACATTCATAAAAAAGGCAGCAGCCGAATCCATACGGCAAGGTTCGAAAACCTCTATATATGATGGATGCAAGAAAGCTAGTCGAAAGTAGAAAGTGTAACCAGTGCAAACGTGAGGAAGGGTCTCAAAAACTTTCTTGCCTCTTACCAAATTTTGGCGATCAACCAGAATTTGAACCAAATTACGGTGGCAAAACGATGGCTGAAACCAGCGTTCAAAGTTTCTGTTTTGGATCTATGGGTTTAAAGCGATCAATGACCCCGAACCGTGCAAGTTCCTTGAGTGATTTTCCAGCAACGTAAAATTTTACGTGAGTTACCTTTTCCATGAAAGCGGTAAGCTTTCTACGTACTGAGATTCTGCATGCTTAATCAGAAAACTTTTTGTTACAAACACGAAACAGTCTTGCTGATCATGCTGCTTTTCCTCGGAAACTCTTACTGTATTACAAATTAGAGCTAGGACCGCATGCAGTGTTTCGCACTGTTCTACACCTAATATGTCCTCCGCTGATAATTTCGAAAATGGGTGCGTTTTCAGCTTCAGTAACTCTGCTGTTATGATGGAATTGGCGGCTTGTATCACTGCCATAAGCGGAGGAACAATCCTACGCCACGATAAGGACTGTGTTACGAATACTATGCTGTAGGCACAAGGTCTGAAAGGCTGAGGGACTTCGAATTAATTGGGGAATGTCTCGTTTCTCAATTAAAGCGAACACTGGGGGAGATGAATGGCGATGTAAAGAACCTGAAAGATATTTCTGGCTCAAATTTAGTCTTTTTTAAATCTTTTCTATTTTTGTAGAATGGCGTTTTAAATTTATAGGTTTTACTTTACTCCCTCTACATCTCATGCCTTCTACACGCTATGTTGATGGCAATTTGTCAGGTGGGAATTTTTTCCTCTATGGTATTGTTTTTCCAAGAAAGCAACTGGTAAGGAGCAATGTGAGCATTTTAACCACTGGGTGAAAACGCTCGTAATCCTTTCTCCTTGCCCTCCATCCTATGGGAAATGAAGAAATTCTGTGTTAAAATGGTAGAAGAGAAGACAATGCCATGCAATTTATAATGATTTTCATGTACACAGCCAATGCGAAATATCCTTTAATAGACAACACTTTCGTGTGCTTTCTAAAATAACGTGTATAAGTTTGCCTTGATGCTCAGTAGAAATGATGAAGTCTGCGCTAGAATTTATATTCAATGAATGAAGACAACACTAATCTGAGAAATTCTAATTTATTGAAATATAATGCAAAGTGAAGTGCGATCACCGTTAAAAGCCATGTGGGCTGTTTTTATGATCTATAAGGGTTCGAACCTTTATTCTTTTAAACGGTGAGTGAAATAGTTTTCAAGCTGACGGTCCTTTATCCTTTACATTAATAGTTAACACTTTTCTGAACTATTAAGCTAGCACAGGGTTCATAAAAAAATCGAATTAGATAAAATGAAATAGTAAACGTTGATTCGTTATTGGCTATGTGCCAGCTCAAGTAACACCAGGTGCTGCAGGAAGGAGTCCGTTGAGAAGCAAATCGTTCTCGACAGACAATCATCATAAACAAAAACGTATAAAGGGGTGTTTCTAGTTGAGAATGACTCATTCGAGTGATGTTCCACTGAACTCGATTCCACGGCGAAGACGCCATATCGGGAAGGCTGACTACTGTGGCACATAGCGGACCAAATGTTTTCCGAACCGATGTCGCTTTTGTCCCAAAATTCTATACGGGATCAGACCACAGTCTCCTTCGGGCAAGACCCTATTCAAAGGGTGGACTCTTAGTGAAAGAATTTATTTTAATTGAAAATATTAGACTGTAAATTCTCGCGCAAAGAAGAAAAAGCCGCTAAATTCAAAAACCGTTGTCCCAGAACAACCATAAACCGGGACTTATTTAATTCATTAGTTCGCTGTTGGAAAGATGCCGTCGTCGACAACATCGACGAAGAGTGCGACCGGCTCACTCAACATTTTCAGGCTAACGCTATGAAAGCTGAGTTTGAAAGTCACCAAGAGACGTCTGCCTCCAGAAACACTCGAGCTGATACGCCAGCGTGGAACCGCATGAGCCGCAGACAACCGCGAACTTACGTCCGAGCTTGCAAAACAATGCGGACAGGCGATAAAAAAAGATCTTAGAGAGAGAAGAGCAGCTGAGCATATTGCGGCTCATTTCGCAGATAGCGGTAGAAACTCGACTCTATAGTAAATTTGGGAAATACGGAATACGGGCCCGTATATAACTATGATGGTTGAAGCAGCAGAGGCTAGGAAAACCATTCACAAAGTCCACCGAAGATTTGCCAACTGCAAGACGAAGATGATTGCGCTCTGACGCCCAGACGGAACAGTTACAGCGTCCAGAAAGGCAATGGAGAAAATCATTCACGAATACTACTCGGATCTCTTCGATAGCGGCGTCCACCTTCCGTCATGTGAACTAAAGGAGGATGGATATGTTGTACCACCAGTTCTCCCTTCCGAAATCCGACATGACATTTCGTCGGTGAAAAATCGAACGGCGCTATGCCAGGACAGGATAAGACCCGAACACCTGAAGAACCTTCCGCCAGTCCTCGTAAATGCACTGAATTCAAGGTCCCTAATCAGTGGAAGGCCAGCAATACCGTGTTATTGTTCAAGAACGGTGACCTACACGATATCGGCAACTGTCGCCCAATCTGCTTACTGTATGTCGTCTAGAAACTTTTTACTCGAATCATCCTAAACAGGATTAAAAGAACACTGGACGAAGGACAACGATGTGAGCAAGCAGGGTTTCGAAAAGGGTTTCGTAGAGTGGACCACATCCACACGATAACGAGACTCATTGAAGTGTCCCGAGTGTACAAAACACCGCTCAGTCTCACCTTCATCGATTTACAGAAGGCCTTTGATTCAGTTGAGATGGAAGCAGTCTTGGAAGCCCTTGATGGTCAAAGAGTACCAACTCAGTATATAAAAATTCTTCATGAGCTGTACAAAAATTTCACTACCAAGATATCACCATTCTATAGCAATATTAACATTGACGTCAAAAGAAGGGTTAGGCAAAGCGATACCATCTCTCCAAAATTTTTTACCGCAGCTCTCCAGAACGTCATGCGTACATTGGAATAGGATAATATGGGAGTGAAAGTCGATGTTCGACAGTTACACTACCTTCGGTTTGCTGATGACATCGTGCTGATAACAATAAATATTAGCCAAGCGAAACGTATGCTTACCGACTTTGATAAAGACTGTGCAAAGATTGTTCTTCGACTAAATCTCACAAAAACGATGTTCACGAGGAACGGATTGGTTTCTTACGCCCTATTCACGCTCAACGGAGGAATATCTCCGCCTGCTCCAGTTATGTCAATCTAGGTCGGGAAATCAATGTGATGAACGACTTAGCTGCAGAGCTGACAAGAAAGAAACGAGTGGCCTGGGGAGCTTTCAAGAGCATCAAGGATGCAGTGAAGAGGACAAAAAACACCTGACTCTTTGCCCACCTTTTAAACTGAACGGTACTTCCTGCCCTCACGTATGCTTCAGAAACCTGGTCGCTGCGTAAGCAGTATGAAAGAACACTCAGCGTTATCGAACGCGCAGTCGAGAAAATGATGCTAGGAGTATTCGTGTCACTTAGGTAAGGGAAGCGATCCGATGCTCCAACCTGCGTCAGCGATCAAAAATCAAAGGTGCTGCTTTACGCCAAACAGTCGAAGATAAGGTGTGGCGGACAAGTAATGCGTATGAATGACAACCGATGGACAAGAGCCGATAGTGACTGGATTCCTTGAGATGTTAAACGCACTGCAGGAAGAATGCCAACCCGATGGTCAGAGTTTTTCACGAAAAGCATAGAAGGAATATATGATGCTTGACGAGTCCCTTGAACGAGCAGAACCTACTGGGCTACTCTTGCACGCGACAGGAACAAATGGAAGGCTTAGTGGCGCCCGCTCAAGTTATTCGGCGATCAACGGAACCACTGGTGATATAGGTGATTGTGACATTATACCTGAAACGGATCCTTTAGGGTAACCGAGGCTGAATGGTTTAGTGGCTGCACAACGATGATGTTCCGCAGAAATTCGCAAGGCCTAAATTCCACCGGAATAAACTCTTGCTGATTGTTTGGTGGTTTACTGCTGGTTTGACCCACCACCGCTTCTTGAATCTGAATGAAACGATTGCAGATAGGAAGCATGGCGAGCTATTCGATGAAATGCAGCAGAAACTTCAACGGCAGCGTCTTGTATTGGTCAACAAAGCGGTGCAATCTTTCAACACGGTAGCACCTGACAACGTCTCGTATAAACTACTCTATGAACATTGAGCGAGCGCAGTTACAAAAGCGTTTTTCATCCGCCGTATACGACGCTTCTCTTATCCATCGCCTAGAACCTTTTTAACTTGAGGAACCAAGCTAAACTGCGTTTAACCATTTCATCGGTTCCAGGCGACCAGAATTTAAGCGATCGGTCTAAATATGCTCTTGTCTCGTTGACAGCAATGAGTCCAGTGGGATTTATCATGTCTAAGGTAGTTTACTTCGAGCTGAGATATTCCACTTTAAAGAAGTAAGATGAAATCGGGCGTCATTTTCGTTAAGACTCAATAAAGACATTGTAAGAACTTTACAACCAGTTAATAGAGAGGAGCATTAGCAAATATTGCGGCTCGTTTTGCAGATAGCGGTAGAAACTTGACTCTATAGTAAATTTGAGGAATACAAAATATGGGCCAGCATATGACTATGATAATAGACCTATGGCAGCACAATGAGCAGTAAAAAATAGACAACACGTTTTGCGAGGTGAAAGACAAACTCTATAGAAGCCAGTTAACATTAAAATTCCAAGCAGTCATAAAAGTGCAATGGTTACGATCAAGGAGTTCACTTCCACTCTTTGGCTTCCCTTATGTAATCGAATTTAAGCAGCTTATTCAAAATTAAAGGCGTTTTTCCATGACAAGTGTGATTGCAGTGTTATCAGTTGTATCTTGGATATTCGTACAGAGAACCCTGCGATCTTTCACTTCATCGTCTGTTCTATACCATTACTCACCTACTGTACGCTTTCTCATTGACGTGGATGGAAAACGTATTGGTAAAGTGCTTATTATCGTTGATATAGACATAACGATTTATCATCGTATAATTTCATGCTGCGTAGTTATAGATTTCTTTGATGACATTCATACAAAGTGAAAGCAGCAATCTGAATTTTTCTTAACGTACTTCTTTTTTTGAGCCGTATTTTGAGCACTTTTTAAACAGGTAATGATGATTTTTGAAAGAAGCATAGCAATTTTCTACGTTGGTCAATATGAGAAATTTAAAACGAATATGGGCAACTTACTGCTGTTTCTAACGGTAAGCCTCTCATCTGTACTTTTCCTACTTTGTCTGTTATTCTAGTTTCTTCTTCAGTTGCAACATTTTTTTTTAAAGTTTTGAGGCGACGTCCATGAAGACGTGGTTTTCATTTTCGTTTCGTCACTTACTACGCCTTAGTTATCGTATAAGCATTGGGCCGGCTACCTATTAAATTTTGCTATTACAGGTAATGATATGTGTTTTTGAGTATGTGTGGGCTTATAGAGGCTCCGATTTTGATACACCGCACTATTCCTTCATGGAAATGCCACCGAACCGGGTCCAAAAAATCGTGGCGCTACTTACAGTTATGTTTGTTGCGCACATCATCGGATCCGTGATGATGGTGTTCATCTATATTGTACACTGTCAACGTTACAGGTCTCATTTTCTCTCGCTTTTGGTCATTTTGGCCGCCCATAGTCTATATCGTGGGCAAAGAGTTTACACCTCAACTATTAAAGAATATGAAGGATAGAAATTAACGAAAATGAAGATTCCCAATAGTCGATGTGAATTCTCATCTCAATCGCCATAAACCTTTTGGGCGCAGAATTTCTTCTCGGAAAGGAACTAAAACACTCGCTTAATGCAAATATAAATGGACATATAGATGCATAAAACTAAGTTCACCATTTTACCTCAAACGCAGCGAAAATCATTTCTGATACCCACTTTGGCAAATGGATAGGTATTCAGAACGTTTTCTCGCCTTCGTGCAACCAGGGCGATAATTTAAAAGCTCATCACTAAAAGATGAGACACCTATATGGAGAATAAGAAATCATAGAAAATATTCACGCATATGAAGAATGTAATGCGTTAGCCTGCGTTTATTGAATTGTGATATTCAGATTGGCACAGTCTCTCAGTGCTCGATTCCAAGCTTACGAGACTCGAACGTCCGCACATTTGCTCTTTGCGTTGTCCGCCTTGCAAATCATTGCTTTATCAATCCATTACATTGCATCTATTTCCATGAGGAATGGGTTCGGCTCACAATCACTTCCGTCTTCTGCTGAAGTTTCTACTGCAATTGTTTTATACGTAAGCCCTCTTATATTTTACTCTAAACCGTCTTCGATAGCAAACTTTGGGGAAATGGGCATTACAGTACACAAAACAAGTAGCCTTTACACAAGTTCTCTTTTTGCATCAGCATTTAAAATAGCTCAGTTCCAATAAGTTCTGAAAGCGAAAAATTTTTCGGTGGCGTTTCCAACGGTGGTTTGTGAATTGCTATCAAGCTGCTTTAAAACTAGTATTCGCTTCCCAATAGGTGCGGTAAGTACGTTGTATGAGAAGTGCTGCGAAATCATTCGGATTCTACAGCATAGCGGTATGCTTAAAGTCATCGTGCAGTACAGAACCAGTCCATGCGCTTAATTTGTTCACGTGAAGCATCGACTAACTCGTGTGGCCGACCGAGATTGAATTCTCCATGTAACGAAGTGGTTAGCGGGGGAGTGTAGCGGTTCAAATTGGTGTAGAATATTAGCCACGCGAGTCTTTTGGTAGTTGTATTGATCTACCAGGCTCAAACTTAGGCAATTAAACCTTTAATACATAAATACAACATTAATAACATAATAGTAACGATAGACAAGTAATGGTAGAGGAATGACGCGAGCTAAGGCTCTGAGGTGCTAAGGTTCGTAGTGAAGTGAGGCTAACAACGAGAAAATGGCGTTCAAACATTATTATACCATTAATACAATATTAGCAATAATAATGAATGATGACAAAGAAGTAACCGTTGGTTTGCCGTGGGGAGACAGTATGCTGAGGCGGAGAGGGTTACAGACTAGCCGTGTTTCGGCTGAGCTAAGATTCCAACATTACAGCGATGAGGTCCATTTCAGTGGATCGATGAGGATATTAAGTGGTTATGGAGGTGTTTGGCAGAGTGGATTGCTGACAACTTGACCCTTTCGGGCTCTGAGGAAGGCGAAATCCGCCGAAACGTCAGCTTGTGCGTAAATAAAGAAATAAAATAGCACCTCGTGCTTTCTGAACAGAAGTAGAAAGATATATTCAATTAATGCCGAGGTTAATAGAAAGTCGGACTTGGGAGTAAGTGATGAGTCATCTACGGAGCACAGTCAGGCGGCTGGTCGTGGATAACGTTATGTCAGCAACGTGAACTTTGGGCAACGATGAGTGTCACCATTGCCTAAGAGTCAAGGGCCAGTATGATAATGGCTGAAACTGATCAGCCTACAGCGGCTCAACAGAATACATAGCATAAGTTGGCCGCTCAGCGGCATTGTACGTATGGCGTACATTGTGGGAGGAATGGTACATGCCACCGATGGCGTTGCAAACAGAACGCATTTAGAAGCACCTGCCACTATTGACATCGCACCGTAGACAAGCTAAGAAACAAGATATAATAATCTGCTGATTACTGAATGTGAATGTGTGAATGAATGAGTATGAATGAGAATGAGTTGAGGTGATTGAGGATTACTAGGAATGATATTGTGACCAGTGGATTATCCGCGCTGCCGATCGAGGGTAAGGTGAGTGATGGTATGTCTCCGCCGTCGAAGGCACCTGGCTTATATCGGCTGCGGGAGCCGCGAGCGTATGCAACCGCGGTTAATCTGGATTGTTGATCCTGGACCGCAGTAGACTGTACCTAACTGTCTGAAACATCGAACGTCATTGACTTCGTTGTTTCGTAAAGAAGTAGTAAACTGTTCCACTGCTACGCCTCCTTCGAATATTCTATCGTTGGTGTGCTACTGAAGTCAAACCTGAATCGCTATTGTGCCTGAAACACTGAACATAATTGGTCGAGAAGGTTACAAAAGTTACATTGCGGTGTTCGATGTGCGACTGCGAGGCGGCCATACATGGACATCAAATACTGTTGTTTAGGAAGATAGAGAACTTTTCCAGAGAAAAGTTCTCTATAGTCCTTTGATTGGTGAACATTCCCCATTTATTCGTTTCGCGTCTCGTAGCTGTTCCATACAGCCCATCCGATTTAGAGATCGGGAAACCATTTTATTTTTCTTCAAGAATGTTCCTGAAGGAGTTTACCGTCGTACCAGTAATCTCCAGGTTTTGTGCTTAGGGCTCCGCAGAACACTACATCTTCTGCCCATCAATTGTCGGTACTGCGTAATACATATCAGCCCAGTTTCTGACAATTTGGTGCATACATCTGCGTTCCAGATTTATAATTAACAACGTTGGTGGAAAATCCAAACTTCCATTGTCAACTTTCATGATAAGAATTCTTCTAGTATCATTCTCTCTACAATATTTGTTATGACTCCGAGTGGTCTTTCATACAACGTTTGTGACTTCAAGTTTTCGACTCGCATGTTAAAGCAAGTCAGTCCTGAAATATGGGCATGCAACCGGATGTTCTTCATCCTTTTCTCGATGTTTATGAAAATCTAGTAACACGGCCAGGTGTTTTGATTTCCTACTCACTCGCATAGCATTGGAACAATGAAGACATTTTCTGTTTCATTTCGGTGAACACGAATAATGAGAATGTATTACTATATACTTATCCATGTATCCGAACCGTGTCCAGTGTCGTCGAAATTTGTCGGAATACAACTTGCCTCTAGTCCTAACCTTCGTCGACAATGAGAAAGCGTTTGACCGTGTCGGAACAAATGCAATCCTATCAGCGCTCGTCGACCAAGGAGTGGACCCGTCCTACATAAGGACTCTGTCTGACTGTTATCGGAACTGCACTACGAAAATACAGCTTTTTATCGACCTGTTACAATAACAACAGAAAAAGGGGTTCGGCAGGGCGACACAATATCGCCAAGCTGTTCAGTGCCGATTGGAGTGGGTAATGAACTCACTCGATTGGGATGAGAAAGGGATACGTATTGATAGAAAATTCCTGTCAAACCTAGTTTTGCCGACGACATTTTCTGTCATCTTCTCAAGACGAACTAGGGAAGCAGAGATGATGATCAAAGAGCTCAGCGAAGTGGGGGAAAAAGTCGGACTTCGCATAAATCGAGAAAAGACCCATTTCATAAAAAACCCATGGTGCAAAGGCGAAGAAATTGAATTGGGTGGCTCTCTCATTGTAGAGACCACCTCGTACGTTTGCCTTGGGCGATCAATGAACATGGAAAACAACATGAAGAAGGAACTAGATAGAAGAAGGAGAGCAGCTTGCGCCGCATTCGGGCCTCTCAAAGAAGCCACCGACCAACTGAAGGACATAAAAATCCGCGCTCATCTCTTTGATTCTCTACGGTCCTCCCAGAGCTCTGTTATGCTGCAGAGGCGTGGGTTGATACTTCAACTACGTCAAGAATGCTTCGAAATACTCACAGAGCGCTTGAGCGATGTCTTCTGAAATATAACCGGTACTCTCAATATGTAGCCGGAATGCGAAGCTCTGACCTTCGAAATCTGTCACATCTTCGAGATCCAGGAGAATATACATCGACGGCGAAACATAGATGGGCCAGTCACATAACGAGAAGAACAGACGACAGATGGACGAAAGGAACACAATAGTGGACTCCAAGAGAATGCAAACCTCCTCTTGGACGTCCACCTGCACGTTGGACGGACGTGTTCGTAAACAAAGTTAATCAGCTGTACACGCAGCTGCAGTTGTTTTACAGATCACGGTATGAGACTCTCACGCGCTACAATGCTCGAACAAGACTACCACCATAGACTGCGATTGCGAGAGAAACGAACGAATGGCATATGTGCTGGAGTCCGCACAGCTCGTGAAGACGGACCGTCCAAGTATCCAAGTAAGTAATTAAGAACACGAACAGGGTTGGCAAAACGGATCTTCTTTCCAGGTGCACCGCCTTCATTCAAATCAGCAGATGTTTTACCTTTTGTATGTTTTGTTGAAACTGGACAGCAGTCACTTTCCCAACATGCACCCGAAGTCCGCAGATCTCCCTCATATGAGGGATCTCGAGTTGCTTAGTCGCGAGGCTACGTGGTGCGTCTCCAGGTGGCGGATTAGGGGTTAATCGCGAACCAAAAGCGACCTTTGTTTCCCTGAGACGCAGGTGGATTCCGGGGATGGATTTTCTGTTTCTGCTGCGCCTATTTGGCACATACTTTCAGTATTTACGAGGCGTACTCATGCACACACGTGCGGCTACGTTCTACTTTGAGCAGGTTGTATCCTGAGATCATTCGGCTAAAAGCCTGCAATTAAGTGACAGAGAAGTATATGGGAGGCGGTTTGGAGTCACCTCCAACAAAGCAACTTGTCCACTCTGGGAGGGACTGGCAAGCCACCCATAAGAATACCCAGCCCTCACGTTCAGAGCGCAGCAGGCTATGCGTGAGTATCAAAAGGCTAGAAACAGTAAAAGAAACGGGCCTCATTCTCTGATCCCAAAAGAGCTTCCAATTTGGCAGCGTTTTAGAACGAGTACGCCGAGGCTGCTAAAATCTCAGGGCCATTCTAAGCTGTCTAATCCGCAAAGAACTAAGGTGACGATCTGTACCTACAATGCACGTACACTTGCATCCGAGTCGTCGATGGAAGACTTGCTCATGCAACCAGGAAGGATAAGGTACAACGTCATCGGTCTGGCTGAGATGAAATGACACAGCCCATTCGACGCTATCTGTGACACCGGAGAAGAGCTGTCCCTTCGGAAATGCGACAGTAGATTCATCGGGGTTCTCGTCAACACGAGTTTGTCCATGAACATCGACTCATTCGAACAACTTAAAACCCGGATCGGATGTCAACGATTAAAAAGATGTGGATCAATAACGGTTTTGACAATCTCCCTGTTTACGCGCCGACATAAAACCATGTCGAAGAAGAAGTGGAAGTGCAAGTTCATCACTGGAGAATTTAACGCTATGATTTGACCAAGAGGAACGTCTGAAGAACATCACATTGGAATCCCCAGATTAGAATGAAACGAATAGACTGAGCCGCTGTCCGAATTTATCATGATGGCCAAGACCATCCATGGTAAGTCGCGATTCCAGAAGCCCCACCGTCAAAGCCGGACGTGACAGTCTTCCATCGAATAGTACCATAGAGAAATAGACCACGTCATAGTAAAGAGGAGGTTTTGCATTACCGATGTCGTTGTTGTCCCAAAGTTCCACCCTGGATTAGATCGCGTCCTCCGTGCAAGATTTTAATAGAAAGGCGATGTAAAAAGATCTTAGAGAGAGAAGAGCAGCTCTTACGGTCGAAACTGCAGCGGCTGAGAAAAGGGTTTGCGAAGTCCACCGAAGCTTCAACAACTACAAAACTAGACGACTGCACACCGACTCCCAGACGGAACAGTTACAGCGTCCAGTTGTACCGCACGTTCTCCCTTCCGAAATCCGACATGCTATTTCGTCGGTGAAAAATCGAACGGCATTAGGTCCGGTCAGGATAGGAGCTGAACACTTAAGGAACCTTCCGCCAGTCCCTCGTAAAAACGCTGGGCTCGGGTCTTCACACGTTACCTATCTAAATGCAAGGTCCCTACTCAGTGTAAGACTAGCATTACCGTGTTATTGTTCAAAAAGGGTGACTTACACGATATCGGCAACTATCGCCCAATCTGCCTGTTGTCTGTCGTTTACAAACTCCCCACTCAAGTCATCATAAACAGGATTGACAGAACACTAGACGAAGGACAGCTATGTGAGCAAGCAGGGTTTCGAAAAGGATTCAGTACGATGGACGACATCCACACGGTAACAAGGCTCATTGAAGTACCGTGAAAGTACAAAAGACCGCTCTGTCTACTTCCATCGGTTTGAAGAAGGCTTTTGACTCAATTGAAATACAGGCAGTCATGGAAGCCCTTGATAACCAGAGTTCCCTACTCAGTATATAAAGATTCTTCTTGAGCTATGCAAAATTTTCACAACTTAGATATCGCCGTTCTACAACAATATCAACATAGACGTCAAAAGAGGTGTTAGGCAAGGCGATACCATCTCGCTAAATTTATTCACCGCCACCCTCTAGAACGTCACGCGGGCATTGTTAATTGGACAAAATGGGAATGAAAATCGATGGTCGGCAAATACAACATCTTCGCTTTGCTGATGATACCGTTCCTATAGCAACAAATATTAGTCGCGCAGAAAAAATGCTTGGCAATTTTGATAAAGCCTGTGTAAAAACTGGTCTTCGACTAAAACTCGGAAAAACGGTGTTCATGAGGAACGGATTGATTTCGTGCGCCCCATTCACGCTCAACGAAAGGAATATTGCAGTTTCTAGGGGAAAATAGGCCTTCGAGTCAGTTCTTGGCACTAAATAGTCACTAGGTTTAATCAGAATGCTCAACTTCGTAGGAAGACGCAACGCAGAACTTTTCGTGCATAGGTTGGCCGATCGGCGGTCTTGTGCTCACGGCGCACAGTGTAGTAGGAATGGTACACGCCACCAATTCCGTTGCGGAAGAACGCATTTAAGGATAGCTGTCACTACTGATAATACACCGCAGATCAATTAAGCAATGAACACTGACGCGAGGATGAGAATGAGGATGATAATGATGATGCACCGTGCTGATGGTAAGCGTGACGTAGTAACGATAATGTAAAGTTAATTTACAACTCGCAACTGTCATTTAATAATGATGAAATAAAGTTAATGCACAATTCGGAACTATGATGTAATTCCGGTAGACTGAAGTTAATGCACAATAATAACAATGTACAGTATGAGTTAGCAACTACAATAATCTGCATAAGTGACGCATGAGATCAATGGCGATGAAGGAGGATAGGTGACGCACTAGCATAGTAATTCACGAAGCTATTTATATGCTCCTGGAGAAGGAGGTATTTGGCATAGGTCCACCGTCTTTACCGAGAACATTCGTCGACTAACATTCCCAAATCCACTCAAAATCAGTTGGCAGAAGACGGCTCTCCTAAGCATCATCATGCCCTTCGTGTTATTGTACGCATGATGACGTTTGGGCTGTAATAACAGACAACATGCTCCGATTGCACAAATAGGTTTGCACAACAAGACTATTTATAGCGACCATCGTTTCTTAGGATAGCATGAAAATACTTCCGTACTACGACATTTGCTATGCGACTTGAGAAACAGTGGATATGATCATTACTACAGAAACATACAGTAATAGAAAGAAACAGTAACTTCTCCGGCAGTAGTTGCTATACTCCTCACTCCCGCATAAGACTGTTATACTGAATTTAAACAGGTTAACAACCGAATTCTACTTAGGGTGATTGGTAGTTCACTGCTAGAATACTCGCCTGCACTCGGGCGACCCGGGTTCGATTACCGGCCAATGCATCAGAATATTGCAGTTGCTAGTGGAAAATAGGTCTTCGAGCCAGGTGTCGGCGCCGAACAGCCACTAGCTTTAAGCAGAATGCTCGACTGCGTAGTGAAGACGCCACGCGGGGCTTTTCGTAGTTATCACAGAACCGTTGGGGATAGAACGCATTTGAGGATAGCCGCCGCTACTGACAACGCACCGCAGATCAATTAAACAATGAACACTGACACGAGGATGAGGATGATGATGATGATGAAGATGAAGCGGGTAGACAGGAAGCGTGAGGTAGAAACAGCAATGCGAATTTACAATTCGCAACTGTTGTTTAGGAGACTAATTGTACTAGCAATTCACGAAACCATTTATATGCTTCTGGAGAAGGCGGTATTTGGTACAGGTCCAGCATCTGTACCGAAACATTCGTCGGGAACTGTTCCCAAATCCCTTCAAAGCCAGAGATCAGCTGCCGGAAGACGGCTCTCGTAAACATCCTCACGCCCTTCGTGTTATTGTAAGTAAGATAACGTTTGAACAGTAATAACAAGGAGCATGCTCCGATTGCACAAAGAGGTTTGCACAATAAGACTGTTCATAGCGATCATAGTTCCTTAGGATGGGATAAAAATATTTGCTTACTGCGCCATTTGCCAGGCGACTTGAGAAACCGTGGATTTGATTATTGCTGCAAAAACACACGATAATAGAAAGAAATAGTAACTATTCCGGGAATAGTGGCTATAACGAATATCTTTGAATGCCCTAGTTAAATCTATCTAGGCCCAGAAACCAACAAGATGAACGACTTTGCTCTAGAGTTGAGCGGAATGAAACGAGTCGCTTGAAGAGCTTTCGAGAGCATCGAGGATGTAGTGAAGAGAACAAATAGCATCCAACTCCGTGCCTATCCTTTCGACTCAATGGTACTTCCTGCGTTATTGCATGCGTCACAAACCTGGTAGCTGAGTGAAGAAGATGAAAAATCACTCAACCTTATTGAACGTGCAGTCGAAAGAACGATGGTAGGAGTATTCCAGTTCACACAAGTGAAGGAAGGGATCCGGAGCTCCGACATTCGTCAGTGTTCAAAAACCAAAGATACCGTTCTCTATGCCAAACAGTCGAAGACAAGGTGGACCGGATTCGTAATGCAAATGAACGACAACCGATGGACAAGATCCGTTAGTGACTGGGTTCCTCGGGATGCTAAACGCGCTGCAGAAAGACCACGGACCGTATGGTCAGAGTTCTTCACGAAAAGCCTTGAAGAAAGATATGATGCTTGACGAGTCCCTTGAACGAGCAAAACCGACTAGGCTATTGTTGCACGCGACAGGGAAAAATGGCACCCGCTCGAGACACTCGACGATCAACGGGACTACGGGTGATGCAGGTGATACACCTGAAGCGATATGAATGATGTCAATTAAGTGAAAGTGGTGAAGTCACCTGTTATGACTGTCACACGACGTTATTGATAATGGCGCTCAATAATCCTGGAGAAACTTTATTGTACCTTTGAAGGCCCTTTATTTGTGTTGACGACGAGATAGCTGTAGAATTCTAAAATACTGGATAATAAGTTAAGTGCCGATTTTCGATGTTCTGTTAAGTGGTGCGCATATTTTCGGCAACTTTTTCGCCTTGTCTCAAATAAGTCTTAAGACTTTTTGCTCGCTGAAATTGAGAAAAAATGGCACATTTTACGAGACCTTTGAAGGTCTCATTAGTTTCTAGTTGAGATATATTTGAATCCTCTTTGAAAGTGTGTATGCAATCATTACTGTCCTTCGTGTAGTGCTCTTGATGAAGATGACGGAGGAGAGCTCGTGTATGGAACAGGCAGGCTTGGCAATTTCAGCCAACTTCATATGGGACCACTTTTTTGTTCAGCAACAGTCACTGTTGGAACTCTACTGGACTGGAACCTTGTAATCTGAGAGATAATGCATGAGAAAAAAGTGGTCCATTGATGATAACTGGCACCAGGTCAGATTTTCCATTCTAATCATTTCCGAGCCAGGGCCCACATGACCACTGGTAGTATTTCACTACTACTACTACTACTGCTACTACTACCAACCTTTCATAAAATAACACATCAAATTTGGAGTGCAAGAATAGCTTAAATAACCTATTGATTTTTATATACGAGAGCTGAGAGAAAGCTTACTGATTTGTGAGTTACCATGTATTTTTTAGGTCACTAAGAGTTGGGCAGCCGCTAACTCTCTTCGTATCAAGCTGTGTGCACCGCTTTGAAGTCTTTCAGTGTTACTTCTTAGTGAATAAGGGCATCATAATCGCCGGCGTAAGCGTAGCATTAAATATAACTTGTAATATACTTATATCCATAGAACGCACTACGATTTCATCTTGCCGTTGAAATAGCGTTGATCAGCTAACGACGGAAGCAGTGGAAAAAGACACTGACATGCTTTCAGAGTAAATGATTTGAACAAATATACTGATCATTCACACTGAGGTTAGGTGAAAATAGTCTTAGTGGCGTAAACATTCTATTCGGATAGGAAGTTGTGTGAAGTAATGAAAGATTTCACTTCCGCGTACTTTTTTAGTGGCACACATTATTACGAGGACTCCTCTCCAGTAGTAGCGAACTTTCGCAAAGGGCCTTGTTAAATCTTCTTGATTTGCACCAAAACGCCCGATTGGATGGTAACCAGTTTGCTGTCATGCCTGCTTGCAATTTAGGTGCCTTTATTTATACTATACCTCCATATTGAAAGGCTTCCGTCTTTTCATTGCGATCGGATCATTTCTTTTTGCTGCACTGATTAAAGTTCTTCAAGCTGTGGCCTTCATGTTCTCTCTTTTATTAACATGTTCTTTTAGAATTTTTTATTCGGATTTCACTTTAGCCGATTACCGAATACACCTTGCTGTTTCCGCTTGTGACTATATTCTTTTTAAAGAAAGCAAAACGGGCTCGTCGATCCAACATACTTTCGATGACGAAGGTTAGCCATCCTCTGTGATATTCTTTCTTAGATAAATATCCTAAGGAGTTAAACTGGATTAGATTACTACATTTTATCGCTTACTTCAAAATTATTATTGTAAATGGGATTAGGTGCTACATAAATCCTTTTTCAGATGAAAACATCTGGTGCTGAAGGATGGGCGATCTATTCTTGTCAGCTACAAAAGCAATGGAAATGACTGTCATTTAATTTGTTCTGAGAATAATGGCACAAGACACAGTGGTAACACAGCACTGAGACCAGAAAACCTTTCCCTTCGTGAAACGGTAATAGGAGAATCTTACTATGTAGCATTAGTGTAGTGATTTCGCTTGACCGGATTGCCATGTGGTCTTTTTGTTGTTCTAAAGTCTCCTTGAAATGAAGACCTTGAGTGCTCGGAGTTTACCGTTGTTTCGATAAGCATAACCGAGGGCAATTGGCACATGTGGGACCAAGGACTTATGGCACGAGTTGCAAGTAATCATAATTTTCTAGTATGATAAATGACAATAGTTTGCAAGTAACAGTATGTAAATAACACTATAAAAACATGACAGTATTAAAGAAAATTCTCTGTGAGGCAGAGGAAGTCCCTATAACGAGACTCATAACCCATTCGTAACGACGCCTATTTTCCATCCTTCACGGATTTGCTGATTTTTTTGACAATTAACAATAATTTTCTGATGGCTGGAGAACTTGAGGAGTTGAAAATTGAATAGGATTGTGGAATAGACTTTATCGCCATTTGAGTTGAAGTGGTATCTATGCCGCTCTTGCTATGTGTCATTGTAGCGAATCATATAAATGCATTGCCTTCAGCATTTGGAAGTGTTTGTCAGCATATAAAGTGTCTCCGTCGTTATTCTTATACAGCCTCATTCTATGTCGTAATAATTATTGATTACAAGATTGCAATTGAAATAATAGAGAGCTGCTCCTTGTTACTAGTCAATAAGATTGTTGGAGAAAAAGTTTTTTCGTATGAAGTGCTGAGATATTTGCAAAACTCCGGACCACAGGTGTATACAGTGGGGAACGAACACGCGCTGTTGTCCTTACCGGGGAGCAGCGCACTTCACCACTACACCTTCCGGGTCCTTCGCTTTGCATGTATCTCAGCTAGTTCTATTGATCTTTTTGCCATCAGCAATCACCCGTCAACGGGATTGATCTGGGGAGCCAATATCGGCATTGAACCCAGTTATGCTGAAGCTGAGACCAGCTGAGTTAGGCTGATTGTGATTATAACGAGTATCCTTTCGTGTCCTTTTTTTTTCTAGCGGAAGAGTGGACATAATGCCGCGGCAGAAGCTGGAAATATTATGAAGTTTGAGGTGAAGGTCGTGCTCGTGAATACACAGTGCGAACATGGTTCCGGAAATTCCGATCTGGTGGTTTCGACCTAGAAGTTAAGGAAGGCCGCGGGCAGTCCAGTGAACTTGACGACGACGAATTGAAGGCACTAGTGGAAGCAAGCACGCGAACAACTGTTCGAGAGCATGCAGAACAGCTTGGCGAAAGCACAGGAACAATTTCCACACATGAATTGCATAGGGAAGGAAAGAAGACTCGACAAATGGGTCTTGCACGAATTAAACAACAATAAAAAAAATCGTCGTTTTGAAGTGTCGTCTGCTCTTATTCTGATCCACAAAAACGACCCTTCTCTTAATCGAGTTGTGACGTGCGACGGGAAGTGGATTCTGTACAACAACCGGCGACGTTCAGCTCAGTGATGTGTGCTTCTTCAACCACGATGACGCAAAGAATGCTTTCAATGAATTCATCGTTTCCAGAACTCCTGAATTTTATGCAGTTGAGATAAATAAACTTGTTTCTCGTTGGCAAAAATGTGTAGATCCAAATAGTTTTTACGTTGATTAATAGTTTTGTTTATTTCTGAACAGCCTAGTGGTAACATTATAAAGGAGTATCGAAAGCTGATTAACAGAAGTATGCTGTTTCACTAACTCTCCTCTCACCTCTCTCACACAAAAAGGGTGCTTGTGGGAAACATGTATCGAATAAGTACCATTACAAATGCAGGAAGAGAGCAGATGGAGGATTCCCACGCCGCAACAAGACAAATAGCCATTTCTATTGGCTTCGAAGCAGTAGCTCCTCTGGACAAATTTAGCGAAATGGCATATAACAAAAAACATGCAATACAAAACTGCATAATTTACCCAGACTAGGGAGGAAGAGACTGCAATTGTATGGGTTCGGGTAAATTGTCTGATCTTCTGTAAAGTGTCTGGGTACAAATACGTTGGCGAAATGAGCACACCACTGTGTGTTCGCACAAAAGTGCTCCTAGATGGGAAGCATAGCACTCAAATAGGCTCGTATAGTTCACCAATGCATAACAAAGAAAGCCTTGATCTCTATCCTCCCATAAGAATCTTAGATTTTAGGGTACAACACTTTTGAAGTGCTCCGGATTAATTCCAAAATTTTAGAAATTAACTATAAGGAGGAGCGTTTTATGATCACACGTAACATCGCGCCGCAGCTCTAGTTAATTTTTTTTTGACCTGGAACAGTCACATTACTCACCTAAGTAAACTTTGTGCCGTTGTTGATGAAGGTGTTACTTACATAGAACAAAACGATGGAGTTAGTAAAGCATTATTTCACTATGTGGCAGCTGTTTTATCATCGACTGCTACAGGATGCAATCAGCCAACAACTGTCTTGAACAGAGTGACACCGTCGGCTGTCGTCCTGAAAACCCACAGTGCGAGGGCGAACAATGGTGGACCAACGATTCCGATCAATTCGGATTTGAAGAAGGTGAAGACTTTGAAACGACAGCCGAATAAACGTTGCATAACAACCTCGTGTAATCTGAGCATTCTAAAGAAAATCGGTAAAAGTTTACTTGAAGCTGTCCTCCATTTGAATGAAATTTTATGTCTTTAAAATTGAATTAAATCTAAATTTTTAATTTTTGATTTAATTTTAATTAATTAAATTAATTTTAATTTTAATTAATTTTAATTTTAATTTTTTAAAATTTAACTTTTAATTTATTTTTTTGAAATTTTTTTAAATTTAAATTTAAAATTGTCTTGAAATTCTTGAAATTCTTGTCTTGAAGTGTCTTGAAATTTTATATGTCACGTCTTATCTTCTGAAATAATGAAGGTGTTCGACTGAGTAGATTTTGGCTCATTTTGAACTTTCTAGGCTCTGAAGAAAAGAAAACCACCGAAATATTGGCTATTGTGAATAAATAGTGTAATGCTGACGTCTCGCCTTCTCATTGGGAAAAAAGTGTAACTGGTCAATCGACCCTAATAGAACGGGGCTCCTGGAACGAGAAATAGGAACATTTACTAGCAAACTCGGAACCAATCGCATTCTTTCGAATCCTGACTCCAGAATTCTTCGACAGTGCGCGGAGAGCGGTGAAATGAGTTGCTAATTTTGTGATCCACGGATCTCCCTCATATGAGGGAACTCGAGCCGGTCAGTCGCGAGGCTACGTGGCGCGTCCCCAGGTGGGATAGGGGGATAATCGCGAACGAAAAGCGACCTTTGCTTCCCTGGGACGCAAGTGGATCCAGGGGATGGACACCTTGTTTCTGCTGCGCTGATTTGGCACATACTTTCTGTATATGCTGGGCGTATTCATGCATGCGTGTGTGGGTGCGTTCTTGTTTACGTGCATTGTATTCTAGGAGTCTATTCGGCCAAAAGCCTGCAATCAAGTAACAAGGAAGTATATGGGAGGCGCTAAGGAGTCGCCTCCAACAAATAAGCTCCATGTTCACTCAGGCGGAGCCTGGCAAGCAACCCGTGAGTATACTCAGCCCTCATGTTCAGAGCCCAGCAAGCTATACGTGGGTATCAAAAATGCTAAACACAGGAAAAAAAGACGGGCCCCATTTTCTTAACCCCGGAGCACCCAATTTCGCATCTTTGGGTAGGACGAGTACGGATAGGCTGCTAAAATCTCAGAGCCAATGGAAGCTACCTGGATTTCAAAGAACTATGGTGACGATCTGTACCTATAATGCATACACACCTGCATCCGAGTCTTCAACAGAAGACTTGCTCATGCAAGCAAGAAGGATAAGGTACGACGTCATTAGGCCCGGCCGAGACGAGACGACGCCACCCATTCAACGTTGTCTATGACACCGGAGAAGAACTGTTCCTCGAAACATGCGACAGCAGACGAGTCGGCCGCGTCGGCGTTCTCGTCAACATAGGTTTGTCCATGAACATCGATTCTTTCGAACAACTTACAATTCGAATCGGACATTTACGATTGAAAAGACATTGATAAGCTCCGGCTTTCACACTCTTCGTCGTTTACGCGCTGACATCAAAATATGACGAAGAAGAAGTCGAAGCGTTCTATACGGACTTGGAGAAGTTCTACAGAGAAGATCACACATTCTTCAAGGTTATCACTGTAAATTTAAACAGCAAGATTGGACCAAGAATAACGTCTGAAGAACGTCACACTGGGACCTACGGATTAGAATGGAACGAACAGGGTGAGCAGCTATCTGAGTTTATCATGGCGACCAAGACAATCCATGGTAACTCTCAATTCCAGATGCCACACATTCAGCGCTGGACGTGAGAGTCTCCCAATGGAGAGTACCATAACGAAACAGACCACATCGTAGTAAATAGAAGGTTTTGCCTAACCGACTTCGCTGTTGTCCCGAAATTCTACACGGGATCAGACCATCGCCTCCTTCGTGCAAGATTCTATTTCTCGCGGAAAGGAGAAAAAGTCGCTAAATTCCAAAACTGAAATTCCAGAACCACCGTAAACTGGCATTTATTCAATTCATTAGTCGGCTATTGGGAAGATGCCGTTGTCGATAACATCGACGGAAAATACGGCCGGCTCATTCAACACCTTCACGCTAGCGGTATGAAAACGCAGAGTTCGAAAGTCACCAAGAGATGTCTGTCTCCAGAAACACTCGAGCTGATACGATAACGTGGAGTCGCACGAGCTGCAGGCAGCCGCGAACTAACGGGCGAACTTGCAAAACAATGCAGACAGGCGATAAAACAGGATCTTAGAGAGAGAAGAGCGGCAGTAATGGCCGAAGCTACAGAGGCTACAACATGTAATTCGCAAAGCGCACCGCACCTTCGCCAATAACAAGGCCAAGGTGATTGCACTCCGGCGCCCAGACAGAACACTTACATCGTCCAGAAAGGCAACGGAGAAAATCATTCTCCAATACTACTCAGATCTCTTCGATAGCCACGTCCACCTGCCGTCATATGAAATATAGGAAGATGGACATATTGTACCACCGGTTTTACCTTTCGAAATCCGAGATGCCATTTCGTCGGTGAAAAATCGAACAGCACCAGGTCCGGACAGGATAAGACCAGAACACCTAAAGAACCTTCCGCCAGTCCTCGTAAACGCACTGACTCGGCTGTTTACACGTTACCTGTCTGAATGCTCTACTCAGTGGAAGACCATCAAGACCGTGTTATTGTTCAAGAACGGTGACCTGCACGATATCGGCAACCAACGCCCAATCTGCTTGCCGTCTGCCGTCTAGAAACTTTTCACTCAAGTCATCCTAAACAGGATTGATAGAGCACTAGACAAAGGACAGCCATGTGAGCAAGCATGGTTTCTAAGAGGATTTAGTACGATGGACCACATCCACACGGTAACACGGCTCATTGAAGTATTGCCAGAGTACAAAGGCCGCTCTGTCTTACTTTCATCGATTTACAGAAGGCCTTTGATTTAGTTGAGGTAGAAGCAGTCTTGGAAGCCCTTGATAGTCAAGGAGTCCCTACTCAATACATAAAGATTTTTCGTGCGTTGTACAAAAATTTCACAACCAGTATATCACCATTCTACAACGACATAAACATTGACGTTAAAAGAGGTATTAGACAAGGTGATACCATCTCGCCAAAATTATTTACCGCCGCACTCGAGAACGTCATGTGAACATTGGAATGAGATAATATGGGAGTGAAAATCGACGCTCGGCAGTTACACTGTCTTCGCTTTCCTGATAACATCGTCCTTATAACACCAAACATTAACTAGGCGGAACGTATGCTTAACGACTTTGATAAAGCCCGTGGAAAGATTGGTCTTCGACCAAATCTTACAAAAACGATGTTCATGAAGAACAGATTCGTTTCACATGCCCCATTCACGCTCAATGGAACGAATATCTCCGAATGCTTTGGTTACGCATATCTGGATTGGGAAATCAACATATTGAACGACTTAGCACCACAGCTGAGCAGAGAAAAGCGAGCGGCCTGGAGACTTTTCAAGGGCATCGAAGATGTAGTGAAGAAAACAAAAAACACCAGACTGCGTGTTTATCTTTTCGACTCAACGGTACTTCCTGCCCTAATGTGCGTGTCAGAAACCTGGTCGTTGTGTAAGCAGGATGAAAGATCTCTCAGCGTTATCGGACGCGCAGTCTAAAGGACGATGATAGGAGTATCCTGCTCCACACTAGTTAGGGATGGGATCTGAACTTCAGACCTGCGTCAACGATCAAAAATCAAAAGTGCTGTTCTATACGCCAAACAGTCGGGGATAAGGTGGGCCGGACACGTAATGCGTATGAATGACAACCGATGGACAGAGCCGTTAGTGGCTGGATTTCTCGGGATGTTAAACGTACTACAGGAAGACCACCGACCCGATGGTCAGAGTTCTTCACAAAGAGCCTTGAAGAAAGATATGATGCTCGACGAGTTCCTTGAGCGAGCAGAACCCACTGGGCTACTCTTGCACGTGGCAGGAAAAAATGGAAGATTTACTGCCGCCCGCTCGAGTCACTCGATGATCAACGGGACTAAAGGTGATACAGGGAATACAGGTGAAGTTTCGTGGAGTATAGAATGCCTGTATATAGACACTTTCTTCGGGTCTTCTTTGTGTACGTCTTAGAATACTGGTCGAGTCGATTCTTTTTGCAATACTAGAGTTAGCCGGACTAAGGCATTCCCACGTCCACTGGAGAAGAGCATTAGAGTGGGGGCTGAACCAGCGCGTTTGGTTCCTAATCGACTGCATTACTAACCACTGCTCTACTCTCCACCGTTTCAGATTTTGTAGGTACCAAAATCCACATGTCTTTAGAACTTCGGTGACCCCGGGAAATTTTAGAAAGTGGTTCATCTGATCCCATTTCTCCTATCTCAGGATCGTTGTGGCTTCATAAAATTAATTAAGTAGCTTCGAATTAAATTCTCACGAATTCTTTATTTCAAAGCAACAAACTCTGTTTATGCGCTTTTGTAATGATATACCTGACTAGCTGACTTAATTAGGTGTTCAGATAGTCCGCCCTCACACAGGGTTTGGTTGACAGCACCTCTGCAATTCATTACTCTATGTTGTTTGCAACTCTCTTTCATGAAATTGGTCGTATTCGCCGTCGATTGGGTTTCGGCATAAGGATCTTTTTTTTCCTTACTGAAATGTTAACTGATGGTTGAATGTCATTTTCGATGGAATCCCGACATGCAACTTCGATTCGCACAATTGAAGTGAAAACGGAAAACGTAAAATAAAAATATCACACTATCAATATGATCGGAGTCCCTGCACAAGAAGAGGATAATATGTTGATAAAAACGATAGATAACGTATTTACAAAGGTGTTAAAGTCTCTGGACTCACATTTTTGAATGTTTCGAGAAATTGAGCCAAACTTGGTCAGGTAGCGCTTTGTGCTAAACGACTTATTCTACCCTTTTCTGTATAGAACTTGTAGAAATCCTTCAAATAATTTCAAATACAGAGAAGAAAAAGAAAAGCGGAAATGTAGGTAGCTTCAACTAAAAAATAAGACAGTTTACTTACTAAACGCGTTAAAACTACTAAAGATACCTCGCATAATATAAGCGTAGCCAATAAGATCGAGAAATACACTAGAGTAACCGCTTTGTAGCGCTTGGAAAAACTGAAATTTACGAGAAAAAAAGTGAATCTTTCCTATTATATGGGACTTTCGCCACTCTATTCGTTTCCACATGCTTTACGACAGATTAGATCAAATGTATCAAGTCAGAATCTAACTGGAAAAAAAAATCAAATGAGCTGTTCTTCTCAACCTTTCGATGAATCTTATTGGCCGACATACTATTGCTGAGGAAATTCTCTGGGTAGATGCTGTCTCGTTCTTGATTCTCGTTAACTGTTGGAATTACAGAATCTGTGGTGTGCTTACATGGAGAGGGGAGTCGATGATTGAAGTGTTTTATGTGAAATTTCACCATTTTTTTCTCACAATGCTGGCAGAGTAGGTTCCCTTCAAAGCTTTCAAAAACTTTTTAACAATTTTAGAAGACTAATGTGAACAGTTGAAAAAGTTAATATGGAAGGAAAACCGCTCCAGGGAAACATTTCAGTTAAGCCCAACTATAACCGCTACCACACCAACTGTTAACGACGTAAACGTCACGACACCTAAGTATCTAATTTTAGAAATAAGCCAGAAAACAAGGGTGATTTTTTTCTTTAAGAGAACAATTTTAGTTTACTCGGCTTCTAAACCAGAAGTACTAAACAGCAAAACTTCGGCTATTTTTGGTCCTTTACCGTGTTACATCAAGCAACTAGACCCGACCACGGCAGTGAAAACCTCATCACGACAGTGAGTGACGGACGTTCGATACAGAAATGAAATTGTACACGAAAGGAGAAAATGTACATATTATTAGTGATTATATCATCTAAAATATTTGTCGCTATAAATCTAACTGTTATGATTTCTCCCTCAACGTATTTAGCACCTCACCTTCAAGTAACAGGAACAATAAGGGCTTGATAATAAATAATATGATATAGAAAAATAAAAGAATAATGCTTTAGGCGTTGGCCAATACTTGAGGGAAGTGCCATGCATTCGACTTCATTAAGGTGATGATATGGTGATTGGAGGTGATTGAATGCATATCTGGCCTCTACAATGATTTCTGGTGGCCTACCGATGTATCGAGCCAGTGCTACTACCCTGTCAGACAAGTTTGGTACCAAAGGGATGAAGAGCTTGGTGGGCCATGGGCGCGAGGATCGACCCCACGTTTGTGTTATAGGACGCCTCCAACCACTGCTCCATACGCGCCTAATAATATTATGTAGCAAATATAAGTGATAATCACTATGAACATCGGCTTTTTATAAACCTGTGCATAAATAATTGATATATTTGTTCACATGTATTTATAAGCTACCCATTTTAAGATGATGGCATGGCATAAGTTTTGTTGTTGTTCTTTGCTGTTGTTTGTTGCTGCTGTTATTGCTGGTGCTGCTGCTGCTGTTGTTGTTCGATGACTGATGTCTCGGCGATTTCGCATGCTTAAGAGCCGTGCTATTGCGAGTGCTACTCTTGTAGCAACCTTGGAACATCTCAAGGAGGACACTTCGTAAGAACATGTAAACAAATAAATTATAATAAATTTTGTACTGGCGTCTGAATGAAAACGTCGAGCTCCTTTTCCTCAAGGCACAACCTGCTCGGGAGATGGTTTCAGGCTGTTCATCGCAATTCGACACTCATAATATCCTCTCCCAATCGCAAAAAATGGACTAAAACATTAGAGATCTCGGAAATACACCCGTTTAAGTTGCAAATACTACTGCCACTCCAAATTTTGACGGCCCAAAAGGCTCTGAAACTAAGTAATTTCACGGTATCCATCCCAGGTAGAGGTGTGACAGTGGAATACATTTCCATTTTGAAATAGGGAGATCGAGTAGTTGTTATAAGTAGACGTTGTCCTTGTTCTAAAAGCTTGAAAAGGTCGTATCAAACATCAGCATAAAAGATAAAAAAAAAGCACTATCCGGCTCTGATAGCACCCGCTTTACTCCACACGCTATTAGCGATAGAGCACTGATCCAACTCTTTCTCGAGCAGAATGTTTCAAGCAAGGTCACGGAGAGTACTAATTGACGGAAAAGGGCATATGAACGCTGTGTCGCATCTCTAAGAATGAATTTCAGTGACTTGTCCACTTTTATACTATCTTACATATTATACAGCCATTATTACATGTTAACATGTTGGACTACACTATTCTACAGCATTTAACTCCGGGGAGATGATGCCGGAGTAGGAGATCTTATCGCATATTTGCTTGTAGAATGGTCGCAGTCGATGAAGACCATATGGAGTGAAATGAAGTTTAGAGTTGACGTAAGCGAGGAGCGTTCGCTCGTCGAAAGACTGGTAGGTGTTGTTGACGGTGAAAACCTGTGTGTAGTCAATCGCACTGCATTTCCCGCACGAACCCACGGCCTGCTCTATGATCGAACGGGTGAGCGCCAGATTCAAGGTCTGGTTAATGAAGCTCATCTGAAATTAGAATCCAATCTGAAAACGATGGTTGTTGGAATATGAGGCAGATCGTGCGCATTTGGTTTTAAAACGACCAATGTTGCCGATAGTAGGACGTGGAAACAATTTAAATACTGACTGTTTCTTTATTTCTTTACAAAGAAAGAAAAACTATACATATTCTTCCGCACATAACCAGATTCGTTGCTTCATTGCCGCTGTCGAACGGAAGAAGCTATTCAAGGCAAAATGGGCACGTTCAGAACACAAAAGAATAAGGAATGATTATGAGATTCTTTTCAACAGGCAGTAGCGATCACAACATCTTAAATGTCCCTGTGCAACGCAAAAGATAAAAAGAATAGAACTTTTAGCGTTGATCAAACCCTGAGGGATGCGCCATGCATTCGACTTCATAAGGTATCCTTGGAGGTGATTGAATGGATACCTGGCTTTTAGAATAACTCACGGTGGCCTCTCGATGTATCGAACCAGTGCTACTATCCTCCCAGACAAGTTTGGTACCAACTTATCGACTCCGGAGGAATGGAAGGCATTGTGGGCCAAGATAACTGTCAAAAAATGAAGCAAGCATTCTATGTGCATGGTCCCACGAGATTGGTCACTGGCGATGTGAGTATTGAAGTAGGTAACTCTATTTTGCGATAAGTCGAGAACATCAACAAGCCGGTNACGAGATTGGTCACTGGCGATGTGAGTATTGAAGTAGGTAACTCTATTTTGCGATAAGTCGAGAACATCAACAAGCCGGTATAAGTAGATTATTAACATTGTTGTGAGGCGCTATTTTACTCTTCATTTTGACGAGGCCAAGTTTTTGAAGGATTTCGTCTTCTCCAGAGTCTGGAAGGTCGAGTTGGTCGCAGGTTAGCTAGCCAACTCCCTCAACAAAAAATTTGTCTAAGCAGATAGCTCTATTTTACGAAAGGCTTTCGGTCTGACGTTTTGCTATAATGTAACAATATCTCTATACTCATCTCCATCAAGATTTGGTGGCGTTACCTCTTTTAGGATTACGGGTAAGATGTCATTTTACCACAGGAGGAGGATAGAACTGTCTTTGGGTAAGTTGCCCGCTACAAGGATGCTGAGCCTAGACTGCCACGTGTATGCATGAGCTCTTTTCTCCCACTGTGGATTGGTGTCGTTCTCATGAAAATCAATAAAAGTCGTTAAAATATAAAATTCGTCAGTGAAACCTACTAATTTGACTAGGACATATAGTAAACCTAGCATTTTGTTTTATGTTAGATCATGGCCACTACAAAAAGTGCGAAAGCAAAAGCGCACTTGGTCAAGAACGTTTCTCACTCCCAGTGCTGCAGTAGGATTGAAATCTATGTAGTCGTTCTGTCGAGGAATNAAGCGCACTTGGTCAAGAACGTTTCTCACTCCCAGTGCTGCAGTAGGATTGAAATCTATGTAGTCGTTCTGTCGAGGAATCGCATTGAGTACGAAGATGCGGTCAGTGACCATTTGAGATAAGTCGCGTAGAACAGCCGTGGCGTTATTTACTGTCATGGCTATCGTTTCATTTGAAGTCGTCATAGGCAATTCCATCCATTTCAGATACCTTATAAAGATCTTTCGCTCGTTGTCTTGTATGTGCTCAGTGAAATTATTTAACAAGAAGCAAGGAAAATGCCTATTTGAGAACAGCAGTACTTATACACTGTTGAACACAAGAGAATGAGATATCATCACTTGGATTTTATTTGATCTCGGTAGTTCCGTTAGTCTTCCATTGAGATCTTACTGCTTACCTAGTAAGGATAAAAAGCACATCTGGATTATATTGACGAACAGCTTCGTGGAATATCCTGCGAGAGTCGCGGCAGTGATCATATTCCATGCTTACGCAGAGAACTTCACATGCTGAAGCGCTAATGAGATTTAACACATAAAAGTTATATAAAGGAAGCATAATCATATAGCTTCCGGTGCACTTAGTAGGCGAGAACTGAGGTTTCAGATTTTGTGACAGGCCAATGGAAACAACAGAAACCTCCGAAAAATGGCTGTATACTAAATTTTAAGTGGGAGATCTACCTGGCTGTTGGAAGATTTTCACCTCGACGTCAGAACTACTGCAGATTTCGTGTACAATGCGACCCTGATTTGCTGCATAACTATTTCCAATCACTAGAATCTTGTGAGCCGAAGTTTGATTCTAAAACGAAGCGTTGCAAAATTGAGTTCTGAGAAATAAAATGCTTAGCAAGTACTACCTCGGGCGAAAGGTCGCACCATCCCCATGGGGCGGATTTGGTGCGATAGGAGCATTTGCTATAGAATAGCTGACTCACGTCATTCATCCAGCTAAACTCGTTTATTCGAATAATCTCTTCTGCAAGCGTTGTTATGAATTTAGAAGTATTAGGAGATTTCCCAAGATTTAAGCAATGATAAAACAGCCTGTGAAAAAAAGTGACCGTACCTATGCTTAAATTCATCCGACTAAAAGGAATATCGCACATTTCGGGTGATTTGAGAATTTTCACCGTACATGCAGGTGTGAACAATGCGTTGATCTGTTGAGAATCGTTGACGAAAAGTCTCTTCGGCATTTCGTTCATATAGAACGCAGCGATGACCGCATAGAAGCATAGGATCAAGTAGAAAATAGTTTTCATGTTAGCTCTTAGATATAATTTTTCGAAGGTTTCCGTCAGCAACACCGATGCAATCACAGCAGTCACAACACCCAAGTGAAGACCTTGAGAGCGACAAAGGGATTAAATTGTAGACAAATTTAACACTTCGGTGAAATAAATAGGGATTTTCAACTTATTATTTACTGCCTACTGTTTTTTAATGACAGGGTATATTGCGAAATATAATTTCAATGATGCTGAGATATTTGCAAAACTCCGGACCGCAGGTGCCTGCGGTGGGGAACGAATGCGCTTTGTCTTTTCCGGAGAATAACGCGCTCACCACCACACCATGCGGGTCCTTCGTTTCGCCTGTCTCTCAGCTAGTTCTATAGATTTCTGCCATCAGCGATCACCCAACGGCGAGATTGATCTGGGGGATCCAAATTAGCAACGAACCCTGTTATGCCGAGGCTGTAGTTACAATCACAAATTGACTTATTATTTACTGCCTACTGTTTTTGAATGGCAGGGCATATTGCGAATAATAGGGAATATTTACGGCGTAGGAGAAATTATTTTAGAACAAAGTTTTATGAGGTACAGATGAAAAGGAATAGAAAATTGTGCGTCAGTACGTCAATGTTTCATATTATGGGTTAACATGTAATCCGTGCAGTCCGTTAGTGCGGTGAACATTTGGAAATCGCTTTTAGAGCTGTGATATTTTTCTGCGAAAGAATGAGCGCTCTCTTGCTAAACTGTACGTTTCGTTGTTTGTATAATTCCAATGGAATAAGGGTGACCTGTTTAAACTCACTAATTGTGCTGTTAGGTAATTGCATTTTCACAATAATGTAAATCGGCCAATGGATGAGATATAACGAATAGGACAACTTTCCCATGTACGTGAAACATTTCCACGAGAGGATCGAAGTGTAGCCCGTCGGATGGAAGAAAATGAGACCAGCCGTCAGAAATGTGCAAAGGATTCTATGACATACCAAAATGATACAAAATAGCATTAATGCTCACGAAGAAAAGAAAAAGTAAACTATTCGTTACCTTTTCATTAGTCGAGGAGGTAAAGGAAATGAAATGAAATTGATAATCACAGTGGCTATCAAGTGAAATCGGTGAATGTTTCGACTAAAGCAGTTGCTTGCAGAATCTGGATAACAGTGGAATAAAGAAATTAGTTAAAAACCTCGGAAAAGGAAGCAATAGAACAGCTAGGAATACCTAGGTTGGGCGATTTCTGATCCCACTGCTGAACGAGGACACCTGAACACCACAGTTTTCTTTTCAAATAAAACGTTATTGCGGGGTGAGTGGGGAACAAAGGTCTGCTTTTGTACACACTCTCTATAGCTTTCGAAATCATTCCGTGCTAATGCAGGTCCCTGTCCTTTTCTCCCATCTAACGACTACATTCGCTATCTTTGCATATTTCACCCACAGTAGAAAATTCACGATTCAACTGCAACCGCTGCTCGGATAAATGCTGAGAAAATTTTTTCCGTCATTGTTTTGACAGTAACGAAATAAAAAATGGGCAATTCTGTCGAAAAAGATAATTCGTTTGCACGTTTTTGGATTCCTAAGCAAAGCCGCGGATAGTACAGTTCTAACGAGGACCTGTTTGCCAGGATATTAGCCAGCTGGCGAGCATCAACAACAGAAAACGTCAAGACTTTTGTCGATTTCCAATCCGGTGCTCAATGCAGGAGTGTCCTTTTCGCAACCGTTTAGACAATCTGACTCTTTTCATTTCTACCAGTTTCTCCTTCGTGTAAACGGCGCTGGCGGCGCATCTATTTTCTTGAGTTGTAAGGAGCTTGTAAGCACTACTTTAACAGTGTCGCTAAACGATTGCACTAAGATGCAGCCTTTTAAAAGCTGTCACTCCTATGAGCACCACGAAAGCATGCTCAAACTCACCTGAGATGAATTGCCACAGTCTGGCATGAACCATGTTGAATGCTTGTTCTTCTGGAAGGTAGATGTGAAGAAGTATAGAAATGGAACCTAGGAGACTTGCTTTCAACAGATATCTCAAAAAATATCCAGCGAATAAAAATTCTAAAAAGTGGCCAGAAAGGGCGAAAATGCTGTCAAAAACTTGAAAGGAAGGTGAAACCGACATGCTATATTGCATGGATACTTATGCCTCCAGACCTCACAAGTTGTTCTACGCTTAGCACATTTACAACACATTCCTTACGATCGTCGTCTGTTGTAACGGTCCGTTTCAAGAAATGGGTGTATGAAGATCAATTCGTGTCTCGTAAATTATTTTCAACTGTCAATATGGATAGTTAATGTAAACCACTCACTCGGTTTCCCAATCTCGGTGGTCGCACGAGTCTTAAATCATTATGGAAACGTCACCTTGCTGCTCTTCTCCTACAGTTGTCATTAACATTTTTCGTTACATAACTGACCTGACGCTTCACTCTCGATCTATATCCTCTTGACTACAGATTATTCACGAAATTTTTTCATTATATAATCCGGACTGGTGTTGAGTGTGCCGGATATGTTTCAGTATACATTTTTGGGGTCCTCTGCGGTGGTGCGTAAAATTTTCGACGTCACTAAGGTTTTAGCGTAGCTTAAAGATGGCTCAAAAATTAGGGTTCTTAGCATCGGTTGCATGTTGTTCGTGTGCTCACGTTGTTGAGCTAAACACATCTGATTCAATGCCTTAAAAAGTTGAAGAGAGAAAAGGAGGAATTTGGAGTGCTTTTTTAACTGTGTGAAACGATTTTACACTCAAATTTTTCACATTTTTCATTTTACAAAATTTTTCATCACCAATTTTGTTACACTCTGAAGTTCAAGTGGGAACGCACTAACCCTGCTAGATGGAGACACCAGAAATGATCGACTAGACCAGAATTATACGACATTGAGTATCCTCAAGCAGTAGCCACAGCCACGAGTAAAAAAGTTGGAAGACGTTCTTAATTCATGGACGCGATGAAACAAATGGAATGCGCGAAGTACTGCGATGTGCATAGTGGATGTGAAAAACGAGTTCAGTAGAAGAATAATAATTTTACCATTTATGTCGGTCCCACATGTGAGGGATCACAACCCAGTTAGTCGCCAGGCCACGCGGAAGGGGGTTGATCGCGAACCGAAAGCAACCGTATGTTTCCCAGAGACGCAGATGGATCCAGGGAATGGACCCCCTTGCTTCTACTGCGCCCGTTTGGCTCGTACTTTCTGTATTTGAGAAACATATTTATGCATGTGTGTGTAGGTTCGTTTTCGCTTAAGCTGATTGTAATCTACGGCTCAACTCGGCGAAAAGCCTACAATCAAGTGACAGAGAAGTACATGAGAGGCGATTAGGAGACGCCTCCAACAAATAAGCACCACGTCCACTCTGAGAAAGCTTGGCAAGCTGCCCGTGAGTATACTCAGCTTCACGTTCAGAGCCCAGCAAGCTATACGTGGGTATCAAAAATGCTAAACACAGAAAAAAAAGACGGGCCTCATTTTCTTAACCCTGAAGGAGCACCCAATTTCGCATCTTTGGGTAGGACGAGTACGGATAGGCTGCTAAAATCTCAGAGCCAATGGAAGCTACCTGGATTTCAAAGAACTATGGTGACGATCTGTATCTACAATGCACGTACACTTGCATCCGAGTTCTCGATAGAAGACTTGCTCATTCAAGCAAGAAAAATAGGGTACGACGTCATCGGCTTGTCCGAGACGAGAAGACACCGGCCTTTCAACGCCGTCTATAACACTGAAGAAGAACTGTTCCGCGGAACATGCGACAGTAAAGTCGGCGGCGTCGGCGTTCTCGTCAACACAAGTTTGTCCATGAACATTGATTCATTCGAATAACTTACAACCTGAATCGGACGTTTTCGATTAAAAAGACGTGGATCAATTTCGGCGTTGGCAATCTTCGTCGTTTACGCTCCGACGTCAGAGTATGACGAAGAAGAACTTGAAGCGTTCTATATGGACTTGGAAAAGTTCTACAGAGGAGATCATATTTTCTTTAAGGTCGTCGCTAAAAATTTTAACGTCAAGATTGGACCAAAAAAAAAGTTTGAAGAACGTCACATTGGGACCCACAGATTAGAATGGAACGAACAGGGTAAGCGGCTGAGTTTATCATGGAGACCAAGACCATCCATAGTAACTCGCAATTCCAGAAGCCCTACATTCAGCGCTGCACGTGGGAGTCTCCCAATGGAGAGTACCATAACGAAATAGACCACATCATAGTAAATAGAAGGTTTTGTCTAACCAATGTCGCTGTTGTCTCAAAATTCTACGCGAGATCCGATCATCGCCTCCTTCGTGCAACATTTTATTTTTCGCGGAACGGGGAAAAAACCGCTAATTTCCAAAACCGAGGTCCTAGAACCACCGCAAACTGGGTCTTATTCAATTGATTAGTGGACTGTTGCAAAGATGCCGTTGTCGATGACATCGATGAAGAATACGATCGGCTCATTCAACATCTTCAGGCTAACGCTATGAAAGCTCAGAGTTCGAAAGTCACCAAGAGACGTCCGCCTCCAGACGAGCTGATACACCAGCGTGGAATCGCAGGAGCTGCAGGCAATCGTCAACTAACGTCCGAACTTGCAAAACAATGCAGAGAGGCGATGAAAGAAGATCTCAGAGAGAGAAAAGCAGCAGTATTGACCGAAGCTGCAGAGGCAGGGAAAAACATTCGCGAAGCGCACCGAACCTCCACCAATTACAAGACCAAGATGGTTGCGCTCCGACACCGAGACTGAACACTTACAGCATCCAGAAGCGCAATGGAGAAAATCACTTATGACTATTACTCAGATCACTTTAATAGCCACATCCTCCTTCCCTCATACGAAATAAGAGCGATAAATATGTCGTACCAGCGGCTCTCCCTTTCAAAATCCGCCGTGTTACTTCGTCGGTGAAAAATCGAAGAAAATCAGGTCAGGATGAGGTAAGACCTGAACACCTGGATAACCTTCTGCCAGTCCTCGTAAACAAACCGGCTCGGCTCTTCAGACGTTACATGTCTGAACGCAAGGTTCTTACTCAGTGGAAGACCAGCAAGACTGTGTTATTGTTCAAGAAAGGTGATCTACACGATATCGACCACCATCGCCCAATTTGCTTGCTATCTGTCGTCTACAAACTCTTCACTGGAGTCAACCTAAATAGGATTGACAGAACACCGAACGAAGGACAGCCTTGTGGGCAAGCAGGATTTCGAAGAGGATTTAGTACGATGGACCATATCCATAAGAAAGCAAGACTCATTGAAGTATCGCGAAAGTACAAAAGACCGCTCTGTCTCACTTCCATCGATTTAAAAAAGGCCTTTGTTTCAAATGAGATAGAGGTAGACATGGAAGCACTTGATGGTCGAGGAGTCCCCACTCAGTACATAAAGATTCTTCATGAGCTTTACAAAAATTTAACAATTAAGATATCACCATTCAACAACGATATTAACATCGACGTCAAAATAGGGGTTAGGCACGGCGATACCATCTCGCCAAATTTATTTACCGCCACCCACCAGAACGTCATGCGAAAATTGGAATAGGAAAATGTGCGGGTGAAAATCGATGGTCGGCAGTTACACTATTTTCGCTTTGCTGATGACATCGTCCTTGAACATTGGCCATCCAGAACATATGCTGCCGACTTTGGTAAAGCCTGTGGAAAGATTGGTCTTCTACTAATTCTCACAAAAACGATGTTCATGAGGAACAGATTGGTTTCGTATGCCCCATTCACGCTCAACGGAACGAATATCTTCGAATGCTCCAGTTATGCCTATCTGGGTCTGGAAATCAACATGAATGAAATTGGCTCCAGAGCTGAGCAGAAGGAAACAAGTGGCTCGGGTGCTCTCAAAATCATCTAGCATGTAGTGAACAGTACAAAGAACACCCGACTTCGTGCCCACCTTTAGGACTCAATGGTACTTCCTGCATTAACGTATGCGTTAGAAACCTGGTCGCTACGTAAACAGGATGAAAAATCACTCAACATTTTTGAACGTGTAGTCGAAAGAACGATGCTAGGAATATCCCGTGTCATGCTGTATGGGAAGTGATCCAAAGCTCCGACCTGCGTCAACGATCAAAAATCAAAAATTCTCTTCTATACATGCAACAGTCGAAGATAAGGTTGGCAGGACACGTAATGCGTATGAACGACAACCGATGTACAAAAACCGTTGGTGACTGGATTCTTCGGGATGTCAAGCGTATTGCAAGAAGACCACCGACTCGATGGTCAGAGTTCTTCACGAAAAGCCTTGAAGAAAGATTTAATGCTCGACGAGTTCCTAGGGCGAGCGGAAACCACTGGGCTACTCTTGCGCAAGACAGGGAAAAATGGAAGGTTTACTAGCGGTCGCTCGTGTCACTCGACGATCAACAGGACTACAGGTTATACAGATGATTTGTGACAGTTGATAGAGATCTCATTCCCCTTAATCGTACCAGGTAGTGGAGCATTTTTATGAGCGCTCTTAAATGTTTCACAGGATTTGGTTTCTTTTTTGACCTGCTCCACAAGAGCAAGCATTCAACGGTTCACGACATTAACCTCACAAACTTTTACCAGGAGTAGTAGTGCACACAGCTTGAGACATTAACGAGCTATGGGGTCAAAAACGCGTTAACGAATCCATTGCTGCGTTGGTTTGGAAAATTTCTTCGCAGCGAATTCACCCTTAAAGATAATTGACATCGCCGACGCTTTACTGCTATTCACGGTGTCCATTTGAAATGTTTGATGGAGGCAAATGCACACACAACCGTGCAAGAACATGCGGAAAACTCATTTGTATCCTTTCTCTTCTTTTATAACGTCAAAAAAAATTATAAAGTCGAAGAGGTTTGACAAACAGTGTTATTAAAAAAAAGAGGTGTTACACGAATTGAACGACAAATAAAGAAGTTTTATCTTCGAAATATCGTGGACATCTCTCTTGGGCAAGCAAATCGACCCGTTTTTCGACGGCATTATAGGATGTAACAGAAAGAATACCCCACTATGTTAATGGCAAGGATCGATTCAGCAGCTTTTCAGCGATATAGCTGTGCCGTGCCTTCCATACTCCAAATTGCACCAAAAATGTCATGCTGACCGTTTAATGGTCCACAGATGATTTCATCGATCACAGCTCCTCTTTAAGTGAAAATGAGCGCCCACCCATCGTACTACCGACTGAGCAAATCTTGAACCGACTGGGCTACGAAACTCTGGATCGCCCAGCATGCTCGCCAGTCTTCTTGCTTAACGACTACTACATCGTCGTGAATCTTGATAACTTTCTATAAGAGAAAATGCTGAGAAGCAGGGCCGAAAGCGTTCAACGGTCTTTCTTGCTTTCAGAACTTAAGTATTTGACGCAATTGGAAATCCTAAACTTTTTTCTTGTACAAAATCGTGTAGATTCTAATAGTTTTTACTACGATTAGTAAAGTTTATTCTGAGCAAAGAATATTTCATCTTGAAAATAGAGTTTGAAATCCGAGATTAATTTTCTCAGGAGCTAACAAATAAAACTCAAACAAAACTGTTATACCTTTTTATTTTCTGCCTACTATAATTTCGCGGCAGGGTACTAAGCGAAATACAACCACAACGTTGCTGAGATATTTGCAAAACTCTGGACCGCAGGTGTCTATGGTGGGGAACGAACGCGCTATTGACCTTTCCGGGGAGTAACGCGTTCATCACCACACCATGCGGGTCCTTCGTTTCGCCTGTCTCTCAGCTAGCTAGATTTGGACTCCCTAGATCAGTCCCGTTGATGGGTGATTGCTGATTGCGCCGATCAGTAGAACTAGCTGAGAAACAGGCGAAACGAAGAACCCGAATGGTGTGGTGATGAACGTGTTACTCTCCGGAAAGGACAATAGCGCGCGTTCGTTCCCCACCGCAGACACCTGCGGTCCGGGGTTTTGCAAATATCTCAGCATTATAATAGTTATATTCCGCGAAAATACCCTGCCGTTAAAAAGAGTAGGCAGAAAATGAAAAGGTTAAGATTCAAGTAAAGCTGTATATGGTGAATTCTTACCGATGGTTATCAGAACGAGATTAGCCACAAAACTACGAATTGACATGTAGATTGCGAAAATGGGAGGGAATATGAGATAGAACTGCATTTCTAAAGCGATCGACCATGTGTGAGTGAAGAGATCGCTCGCTTTCGTCACCTGGAAACCACAATGATCATAGTGGTTGAATCCAGTAATATTCATCTGTTTCACTAGTTATTGTGAAACTCAAACGCTTTCACACTATCTCTCACTTGTTGTTTTCGTTGAGCTTACCATTTTCAAATAATTTCGGACACTGTCAGCGGCTTTGATGTTTGTGATGAACATCAGGGCATGAATAGCAGATTTCAAGTTGTCGACTTGCAAGTACCGTAAAGGGAAACAGCGAGAAGCGATCAAGGAGAGCAGAATAACCAAAAGATACGATGGCAAAATGCGTCGCACTCGACGGTAGTAGAAATGCCCTATTTCTCGAAATCCTACGTGTTTTTCTCGTTTCAACATCATCGACATCAAGAATCCCGAGAGCACGAAAAATCTGCAACAATTTTATGGTAAAGTAGAAAGGTGCAAAAAGGAACTTACTTTGTACAATTTTGTTTCATCTTTCAGATACTTCGAATGTTTTAAAACTGATTTGCGAGGTATGACTGGTGACGAGCAACTGAACACTTGGGAACAATCCAAAGTGAATTGTAGTTACTATTGACGTCATCACCAATCATCATTAACGCTAAAAGCCGTCTGTCTCTAGAAACTTACGTGCTAGATTAGAAAACAATGCAAACTGAAGATGAAAGGAGATGTTGAAAAAAGAAGAGAGGCAGTTTTTGTCGAATCCGCAGGGGATGGGAAGAGCATTCGTAAAACTCACCGAAACCTAGTCATTTACAAAGGAAAAATGATTGCACTCCGACGCCCAGACGGAACAGTTGCAGCTTCCAGAATGATAGCGGGGAAAATCATTCACAATCGCGAATAATCTTAACTGGTCAGATTTCCTCAATAGTCACGTTCTGGTGCTTTCGTACTAAATAAAAGAGGATGGATATGTTATCCCAAATGCTCTTTCGTCTGAAATCCGACATGCCATTTCGTTGGTGAAGAATCGAACAACATCCAGCCTAGAGAGGACAAGGCCTGAACGTCTAAATAAATTTGCAGCAGTCCTCTTCAGCAAACTGGCTTGGCTCTTCACACGTCACCTGTCACAATTCAAGGTTCCTATTCAGTGGAAGGCAAGTAAGGCTTTATGATTGTTCAAGAAGGGTGACTTTCGCGATGTCGGAAACTGTCGCTCAATCTGCTTCATATCTGTCATCCATAACCTCTTCACTCTAGTCATCCTAAACAGGATGGATTGGCAAAACACTGAACCAAGGAGAGCCATGTGAACAAGCGAGCTTTCGAAAAGGATTCAGTAAGATCGATCACATCCACATGACAACAAAACTTATTGAAGTATCGCGCGAGTGCATGAGAACGCTTTCTCTCACGTTCGTCGATTTAAGGAAAGCTTCTGACTCAATCTTAACCTTAACCTTTTTATTTACTTTTTACTGCTTTTTTTATGGCAGGGTATCATGTTAAATACAACTTAGATAATGCTGAAATATTTGCAAAACTCCCGACCACAGGTGTCTGTGGTGGGGAGCGAACGCGCTATTGTCCTTTTCGGGGAGTAACGTGTTCATCACCACACCATCAGTGTCCTTTGTTTTGCCTGTTTCTCGGCTAGTTCTATTGATCGGCGCCGTCAGCAATTACATGTCAATGAGACTGATCTAGAGAGTCCAAATCTAGCTAGCCGAGAAACAGGCGAAACGAAGGACACTGGTGGTGTGGTGATGAACGCGTTGCTCACCGGAAAGGACAACAGCGCGTTCTTTCCCAACCGCAGACACCCATAGTCCGGAGTTTTGCAAATATCTCAGCATCATCTTAGTTGCTTCTGACTCAGTTGAGAACGGAACAGTCAAGCAGGTGCTAAATTGCAAGCGCTATAGTATCCCCTACAATGTCTACAAACATATTCCTTGAGGAAAGTATCACCACTCTTATAAACTGATCTTCTTAAGCTGACGCGAGGTTGGTACAGGTCCTCGTTGTCGTTGTCGTTGTTTTTGATGTTGTTGGTCGATGGCTGACGTTTCGGCGACTTCGCCTTTCTCATAGTCTGGACGTATTTTATATTAGAATATTTCTATTATTCGGTAGGTAAAAAAACGTTAAAGTATTAATGAAGATCAAACTTTCAAATAGGCGCCATATTGAACAGAAAGGCCACTCACCGTGATGTTATATGTGGGACTGGCCCACACTTAGTTCATATGGAGCTGCGAGCAAGACACACAGCGGGGTCAAAATATCATCTTGAAATAAGGCGCCAGGTCACGCGTGATAGTGAGGCAATCGTTGTTCCGCTCCATTTTTGTATTTTCGAAATTTATTCAAAACGCCTCAAGAGTCTTGCGCGCTTATGTTTTCGATTCCTGCGCTGGAATCCGGACAGTCACTTCAAAATCATCGCCGTTGTGCTTTTGCGCCTAGCGTACCTAAAAGAGTGTTTAGACGGGTTTTAACCTTCCCATCTAGATGTTTTTTTTATGCGAACGCAAAGTGGTCTTCCGGTCTACCCCTTTCCCCAATACATTTGTCAACGCATTCGTTACATGAGATCAAGTATATTATACCTAAACTCATGCAAACCCCGTCTCTCCCGTTAGGACAGATCATACAGTTTTCTGAGCTGCACAAACGATCATAGAGACGGTTTCGAACAACTGACGGCGTAGGTATTGGGTGGGATGTCAATAATCGTTACATAATTTTTAAGACCACTTTTTCTTAAGAACTTTTTAGTGGGGTGATTTACTTCATTCGATATGAAGAGTAGCTTAAAGGGGTTCTTACCTACGTCCAAAACATTATTTTGGGGAAGTATCCTACGCTTTTGTCTAACCCGAGTGGCTTCTACTTCGTAGCTATTGGAAGGTTCCAATGCTAGTTCCCGGTAGATTTTTTCCCGTGTAAATTTTATATACTCTGACTGTCGGTTTAATAATTCAAAGCACTCATCCATCTGTTCTTTTATGGAACAGGCGATGAAGCAGTCGTCTATGTATCAACAGTAGAGTAAGGGTCGGTGATCGAGAACTGGAGCTTCCACCTCAGACATGAATGCGATGGCAAGGCCTGGTGCTAAACGTTGCGCCATGGCCAACCCTCTAATTTGTGCAAAATATTTTTCAGATAAACTAAAGATTGAGCAACTAGGACACTGTTTTAAGAGAGTCATTAGTTGCTCAATCGACAAGCTCTACATTTTTATTTTCTCTTATGCTCAACGAGCAACTCGAGAATGGTTTGCATTGCGGAGTCATTCGACACTTTGGTATAAAGTAACGTAACATCGAACGACTCCATTACATGCGTGCTGTTTGGCTGCGCGCCGTAGATGATATAGAAATATTTTGGTGTTAGGTAGATGGGTTGGAATGAATTTCAGCAGCTGGGTTAGGATAAGGTTTAGAAACCACGTTATTCTATCCATTGGCCCGCCTATGCAACTGATGATAGGTCTAACTTTATATGATGATGGGTTCGTTGATTTAATATCATCAGCTGAAGTAAGCTTATGTGTTTTAATACGCTTTCATGTCTAAGGTGAAAGCTCCAGTTCTCGATCACCGACCCTTACTCTACTGTTGATACATAGACGACTTCTTCATCGTTTGTTCCACACAAGAACAGATGGATGAATGCTTTGAATTATTAAACCGACAGTCAGAGTATATAAAATTTACACGAGAAAAACCTACCGTGAACTGGCATTGGAACCTTCCAAAGGCTACGAAATAGAAGCCACTCGGGTTAGACAAAAACGTAGGATAGTTCCCCAAAATAATGTTTTGGACGTAAGTAAGATCTCCTTTAAGCTGCCTTTCATATCAAATAAAGTAAGTCACGCCATAAAAAAGTCCTTGAGAAAAAGTGGTCTTGAAAATTATGTAACGATTATTGACATCCCACCCAATACCCTACGCCGCCAGTTAGTTCGAAACCGTCTCTATGATCGTTTGTGCAGCTCAGAAAACTCTATGATCTGTCCTAACGGGAGAGACGGGGATTGCATGAGTTTAGGTATAATATACTTGATCTCATGTAACGCATGCGGCGAGGAATATATTGGGGAAACGGGTAGACCACTTTGTGTCCGCATAAAAGAACATCTAGATGGAAAAGCTAAAATCCGTTTAAGCACTCCTCTGGGTACGCATAGAGCTCAAAAGCACAACGGCGATGATTTTGAAGTGACTGTCCGGATTCTAGCGTAGGAATCGAGAACATCAACGCGCAAAACTCTTGAGGAATTTTGGATAAATTTCGAAAATACAAAGATGGACCGGAACGACGAATGCCTCACTATCACGCGTGACCTGGCGCCTTATTTCAAAATGATATTTTGACCTCGCCGTGTGTCTTGCTCACGGCCCCACGTGAACTTCGTGTGGCCAGTCCCACACGTAACATCACAGTGAGTGGCCTTTCTGTTCAATATGGCATCTATTTGAAAGTTTGATCTTCATTAAAACTTTAACCTTTTTTCACCCATCCAATAGTAAAATTGTTCTAATATAAAACACATCCATGCTATTAGGAAGGTAAAGTCGCCGAAACGTCAGCCATTGACCAACGACATCAAAAACGACGACAACGACAACGAAGACTTGTACCAACGTCGCGTCAGCTTAAGCGTCAGTTTATAAGAACATGTAAATAAATATATCAACCATCTATGCCGAGGTTTATAGAAAGTCGGTGTTTCGAGTTATCACCACTCTATTGAAATATTAACATCTGCGTAAAAAAGGGGTTAACCAGAGCGATACCATCTTGCCAAAATTACTCAACGCCTCTCTCGAGAAAGTCTTGGAAAAGTTGAAATGGGACAATATGGGAGTGAGAATCAGTGACCGGCAATTTCAATATCTTCTCTTTGCTGATGATATCGTTCTTATAACATTAAACATTAGACAAGTGGAAAAAGACTAGACGACTTTGATAACGCTTGTGGAAGTATTGGTGTTCGACTAACTCGATTCCGTGCTCACATTTTCGACTACACGATTCTTCCTTTCTCACCGTATGCGTCAAGAAGCCGGTAAGTAAGCAGGAAGGCAGCTTAGTCAGTGATATAGAGACGAGCAGTCGAAAGTGGGATGTTATGAGTATTCCGAATCACGCAACTGAGGAGTGGGTGGAAGCCTTTGAGCTACGCTAACGATCAAAAATGAATGCTCTAGTTCTACACGTCGAATTATCGAAGATGAGTGAACCGGACACGTAAAACGTGTAGTAGACAACCGATGGACAGGCGCTATTAGAGACTGGATTCCTAGGGATGTCAAACGCTCTGCAGGAAGACCACCGGCCCGATGGTCAGAGTTCTTTACAAGGAGCGTTGAAGAAAGATATCGTAGTCAAAGAGTTCTTACTGCAAGGAAAACCCACTGGGTTACTCTTGCACGCGACAGGGAGGAATGGAAGACTTACTGGCTCCCGCCCGAGTCACTTAACGATCATCAGAACAACGGGTGATACAGGTGATGTTTTTCGCGTACACTCTTTCATTTCTTCGGCTCATCTGCTTTTTCCAAATAGTTTGTATTCTTATGCCAACGGGAGCGAGCTGAATGCAGTACTGCAAAGTTAACAATTGAGACAGGTGGCTGAGGAAAAAGCTGGAATCAACAATTCATATAACAAGGCGACAAGTAACGAGCAGTGGTACCGATACTCACATCACAAGAAGAAAACTGCCTTAATTTCTCGATTTCTTTGTGAGCAAATACGAATCTGTTATTACAGCATTTATTACGCCATAGTAGCCGACGTATCGGCGCTTTCGAGTTTTCAGCACTGAAAGGGCAATGTGACAAGCAATCTACTCCACCAAATACTTTTACAACGTCAGCAGATAAAAGCTGTTACACATTTTTTTATTCATATAATAAACAGCTTTTTTCAAGCATTCATCGTTTTCTTCTTTGTAAGCCCTCTGGCCATTTGGTGGAGGCCAGACACGCAGTCTTACATGGTTGAGATGTCTGGCCTAGGTTAGGAAATCACCTTGAAGTATAGCGCAAGGCTCCATTTGACCATAAGGCATTCCTACGTTTAGTTTTGAATTATTTCGATTTATCTAAAACGCTTTGAGACTCTTATGCCCGATGTTTGGTTTCCTACGCGAGTATTGTGAGTTTTACTTTAAGATTTTCGCCGTTATTGCTTGGTAGCATATGGATGTTTAGTCAGATTTTCTGTCTACACTGATGCTTCCCAACTAGGTGCTCTTCTTTGTAGACGGAGAGTGATCTAGCGGCTTCACCAACATAGTCATGCCTCCCAAACGCTTTAAGTACGTAGACCGTACCCGAACTCTTACCATCACCGGCTCCACCGTTAGATCAAATGTTGCAAATGTGCGTTTCGCACAGGCGGTCAAACAAACGGTTACGTGCTAATTAGTTTTTTTAAACTTTATCATGCGAAGACGACTGCACAAGTTTTGCGGTCTACCAGAGGACAGCCAGCGGGAAATGGACAACTAAATGCGACTAATGCGCAGCTGTCTTCGATGCAAACAGGACAAAATGCCAAACTGGAAGAGCACCATTTGAAATACAAACCATTGCGTTGAATGTAAAATGTTTCATCTACTGTCCACTATTTTTTTACGGTAGGGTATTATGTGTGACAATACAACCACAGTGATTCCGAGATATTTGCAAAACTTGGACTGCAGGCTGGATCGAACAGCAATTTACCTATCCTGGGGTTCAAGTGTTGCACACGGCACCAATGAGGCCCTCATTTTGCCTGTCTTCCGGCCAGAAAAAATAATGGACAGTAGGTGGAAGTTATACATTGTGATTTCGACTACATACTCAGCTTGAATAGGTTTAATGCCTATTTGTACCTCCAAATCGTTCTCGTTGATTTTTGATTACTGATGGCACCGCTAAAGTGAAAAAACTGGTTGAGAAGAAGGCAGAACGAGGGCCTCAGTGGTGCAGCGCGTAACACATGGGCCCGCTGTAAAGGTTCGACTTGGCCTGCAGTCCCAAGTTTTGCAAATCCTTTAACATCACTGTGGTTATTATCCTGAATATTTGAAAGAACACCTTTTGAAGAAAATAATAGAGAGGTTAGTGCTGATTCGCGATTCTATTAGGTTCAATGCTGAAGTAACCTTAAGCAGCAAATTCAAAAACCTACTGAACATGCCTCACACACCAGCTTCTATAAGACGAAGAAACACCGCTTACGAGGTTCCCAAAAGTCCAACTTAGAGATACGTTGGAAAAAACTCAAGAGTCACCGTCTTAGAAGGTAACATTCTCCCGCGCGGCTCGTTTCTGAAGAAACCTTGCGTAGGATCGCATGCAATCTGCACGAGTTCCAGATTCGTACGTAACTACATAACAAGGCTCGACTACGGAAGTTACACAAGCACGAAAAGCATGAAGTAAAGGCATTACAGCCACCTCTTTTTAATTCGGCGAGAAGTTTAGTTCCAACCTCAGACAGCTCAAAAATAGGCTACTCGGACGTTCGAGAACTAATCAAGCCAAAAACTATTAGACTATCGGCTAGTAATAAATGTGAAGAACTCTTAATGATTTGACGCCGTTTAGACGTTGAGACGGCGGGAAAAGCATCTCGGAGAAAGCACCTCTAATATAATAGAGGATAAAGCTCTCGGCAATGATCAATCCAGGAGGAATGCGTCGTACATTCAGCTTCATTAAGCATCATTTAGAGGTAATTTGGATGCGTATCTGGTCTTTCCAATGACTCGTGGTGGCTCATCGATGTATCGAGCCGGCGGTGCTGCCCTCCCAGACAAGTTTGATACCAATTTGCCGACCCTGGGGTGTCGAAGGCATGGTGGTCTCTGTGCGCGGGGATCGACTTCACGTGTGTGATGCAGGGCGCCTTCGAACATTTCGCCACACCCGCCCATAACTCCCCTCGTAGCCAATTATGTAAAAAAGGATTCAAAAGTCAGTATATAATGCTGAGATATTTGCAAAACTCCGGACGGCAGGTGTATGCGGTGGGGAACGAACGCGTTGTTGTCCTTACCGGGGAGTAGCGCACTTCACCACCACACCGTCAGGGTCCTTCGTTTTGCCTCTCTCTCAGCTAGTTTTATTGATCTTTTACCATCAGCAATCACCCTTCAACAGGATTGATCTGGGGAGCTCAAAAAATTAACTGGGTTCATTGCCGCTTTGGTCCAGAAAAAGGCAGTAAATAAAAGGGTTAAGATTCGAAAGTCAGTATCGAAAATCTGACACGTAATGGACCAAAGTGGCAAGCGCGGAATGTTCGAAACTGTCAGCTATTTCTTCACCTAGCATTGAATTACCAGCATGTCCTGGTCTATACTTAATTGTGGAAACTCATAAGTTACTATTGACTGATGATCGTGCGTCTTCCATCCTTTCAGCACTTAAAGTAATATCCATCACTTGTTTTGTAGAAAAGCACACGGATAGAATGGTTTGGTTCATAAACCTAATTGTCATCCAGTTGACGAAAGACGTACCAGCCCACTCACGAATTCTCAAATGTTTCGGGATCTTCTACGCAACGCACGTCTCAACAGCCGCACACGTGGTGTGGTTCGATGTCACCGCCCTTTGTGCTAATGTCTAGAATAGCTTGGCAATTCAAGACAAACGCTAGCTTCTTGCGTAATATGGAGAAGCAATAAGGATGTATATTTTATCGATCCAACAGGGTTTTTAAAGTAGTGCATAAATTGCTCAATCTTCACATAATGTGGGAAGCATTTCGCACAAATGCGAGAGTTGGCAATGGGGCTGCGAATAGCACCAAACCTTCACGTTGCCTTTCTATTTAATTTCGAAGCTCTAATAATCGATTTGCACCTATTGCTTTCTTTTACATATGTAGATGATTGTTTTATTATCTTTTTCACGCAAGAGGGAATGGGTAAACCTTTGAGTTATTGGACGAACAGTCAGAATACATAACATTCACCCAAGTGAAACCTAAAAAAACTGGCTTTCATTTTTTAATGTTCAGATTGGGTAATCGTGAAGAGGTACTGAGATTGAAATAACAAAAAACGTGCTGCTTTATTATCTCTCCTCTTATTCCTCACACAGAAAATTGCTATTGTAAGAAACATGTTTCAAATAGCCACCGGTGTGTCCATAGGATGGGAGCAGAAAGAAGGAGAAACGGACGTTGCCCAACAAACAGGCATTTCCAGTGGCTACGAAACAGTAGCTGCTCAGAATAGGTTTGGAAGGATGAACGCGCCCATGAACACCGCAATCCATTAGTCTAGCAAAATGACGCTTCGTTTATCTCGACCTTCACTTGCCAACGAGCACTCTATTACACCAGCTGGTACTTAACCGCCTGTGTGACCGTTTATGTGCAACGAAAAATAGCATAATATGTCCTATTGTAGAGACGGTGACTGCACGAGTTCGGGTACGGTTTGCCAGATCGAATAGGGTACGAAGACACCACGCATATTTTGTAGTAAAAGATACCGCGTTGCACAGAAATCCGAAACATCAGTGCATAGAAGTCCAGAAGCGTTTCGGATAAATTACAAAGAATTAAAAATGAATCGCAAGGAAGAACGCAAAGTGACCACTGATCACCTCGCGTCGTACCTCACGCTGATTTTTTGCTCTAAACCAAAGACCTTCCACACCCCTGTAAGACTTTGTGGAGCTAGTGTCTACCGAATAACTGGGAGGCTTACAAATAAAAAGACGATAATTATTTAAAGCCCTTATCACGCGAATGAAAATTCATGTAGAAAATTTTTTCGCTGAACCTATGAAAGTGTTTGACTGAGTGGACTGCGTGCCAATTTGACTTTTTTGCTTACTTTGTTCCTTGGATCTCCTATCCTCACTGGCTGTGCTGGCCCCAGCATAATTTAAACTCTCCAGAGATTTACTGGCTTAGCCATTTTGGTTTTCTAGAGTTCCGAGGACAGCTGGGCGAAAGTCTGCCCCAGGTCGTCACCACCAATGCCAGTCGCAGTCCTTGTGGATGAAAGGGAGATTTGTAACCATGCGACTAATTTGATACCAGGACGGTGGTGGATCTTGGTATCGGCTTGCTATTAACTGTGCTTCCTTATGGAATTGCTGGACTCCTTCTCAGCTTTGAAGACCCTGCCGAAAGATTAATTCCTCTGCTGTTCATCGCACGTAGACACCCAGGAACACCTCCTAGCTACGATGATGCGACAAAGCGTTGGGGGACTTGGCATTTTTAGGCTCTTAAAAAGGCGAGACTGCTGAAACATCAATTATTATCTATAAATATATGCCATAGTGACAACCTCGTGCTTTTTCATTTAAAAAAACGGCAAATCCTTGATTAATACCATGTTTAAACAAAAGTCGGCTTCGGAATTTGCAAATACCTTTATTTTCTCTTCCTTGTGAAGGCACGTAGTGCTTTCCTGCACTTCGAACTCACTGAGCGTGATAACAACCTGGGTAGCATTGAGCGAACTTGCCTTTTCTCACATCCATTTTATGAGTATAAACAAGAAATTCAGAAAAATCAGGCTTACAGGAATACTTAGGGAGCGTAGAAAGTCGTTAGAGGTGCCACGCAACGCACACCTGGTCATTGGTTCGATCCGGTCCTGTTACTATGTTTAGTTATTTCTGTTGACGGTTAATTGTTGATTGTACTGATAGTTTAAAAACATAGCTGGGAGGAATGAGCAAAGCAATGATCTCGATTGGTGTCGTGAATAACGGGTAAGCCTCGGTAAGGGTGTTCGCGAGTTAGGAGCCCTCCTGAGGTGCCGAGTTTTTCCCACGTTTCACTGCCTTTGTAGTTATCGTTAATTGAATCGTTCCGAAATGATGATCGATCTAGAACCATGCTCTACAAAAACCCAATGTCGAGCAACTCTGTTCCATTCTAATGGTGTTCCACTCCGCTCATTGCACTTGATTCCACTCTAGAGATAATGATGTGACGAGAAACCTCCGCCTTACATAAACACTTTATTCCGATCAATACGACTTGTGGGATAGAGATAGCATCAAAACCTCAGTCACAACAAAAAGTTCTACCGAGTTCGTTTAAATTGGTGAAGCAATGAGAAAACTGAGCAAAAATCAAATTACCAGTAGAAGAAAAACTCACTGATCGACTCCTAAGTATCCATTAGGAAAGTGCTCCGGATAGAAATGAAATAGAAGGACCGCAACGATGGCCAGAGCTCTGATCCCTTGTAGGTCACTTCGGAACTCGTCCTTCTTTCTATGCAACGAAAATAGTTGAAATTTGCTAACAAAATGATCTTTCATCTGCCATCCTCCATCTGGAGAGCTTTAAAGCCGGAGATTTTTCGTGAGTGTATAAAGTCAGTGGCGAGATCCCAGTATCACCAGAAATTCGTTAAAAATTGGTCAGGCCGGTTGAAGCACATATTTGTACAGCATGATGTTAACTGTGGTACTTCGAGCTTGCAATAAGTGAGTACTAGTTGGTTTTGCGATTAAGAACGTCCTACGAATAGTTTAGAAATATTTTCAACCTGGTCGTGTCTGTTACATCGTTTCCTTCGACGTGCTTTACTCGATCGAAATAAACGAAAACCAGCGGCTCCGTTGATTCCATCCTTCCAAAGGCAAATGTGAAAGTGGCAGTTACGTATATAAATAAATACTTAAGTAATCCTTGGATAGCGGCGAAATCAATAATAAAATGCAGTTGAGTATAATTAAACTACTGGAATTATATAAAATCCTTAATGCTTTTTCTAGAAGTTGAGAGAGCTGAAATCTATGGCACTACTATCTTTACTGAGCATCATCAAGGAAATCTTTGAATGTGTTCAACTACATAGTTTCTTTACTCTTTTAAAATTCCTTGAGTTGTCGAGGAGACCAAAATAAATTCAATCCAAAAAAGCTCCACGAATAGTACGGGATTTCGACTAGGAAGATTGGATGTGGATAATTTTAAAACAAGAAGCAACTTCAAACATATCACCAAACATTATGAGAATATTCATGAATACATAGGTGTCATTCCACTCCTAAGTAGAGGAAATGCTTAGTAAGATTCAAAGGTTTGAGTACATTCGATGAAATAATAGGAAACAATAGATGTGATGGGGTATAGACTTCACACATTATCAAGGTAAGTTCAAAGATTACAAAACTGTTCAGCAGTTTACTTGTGAACACCGAAATGGAGGACAGAACTCTCAGATACGAATCAGATCGTTTGTAAGATGAACTTGACGATAACCCGATAGGCACTGCTTTATTTGGCCGATTTCGATTTTTGAGGTACAATCGACTTGATCGGCGTTCAACGAGATTCATAAAGAAGACGATAATCCTCAACCATCAGCAGAACCCATTTGGGAAGAGATTGAAATGCTTCCTGGATTATCGATTGAGGAAACCAAACCACTGAAAGAAATGCTGAAATCACCATAGCAAATATAAAGACAAGTCATGTAAAATATGCAGAAACTTAAGATTTCTTTGCAATCGTGGATGAGCTTCTCAAGGAAGAGCCTGTTAAGTAAATTACACTGCGTTCAAATGAACTGAGACTCTATCGGTTTTACCACTTTAATTCCAGAGTGTATGGTTCCTAAAACGAAATCAATTTTGCCAGACACTAAACCTTCACTATGTCTCATATTTCGAGGAAAATTCTTCCCCAGTACCACAAATGGTCGTGTAACTCAACGTCTGCCACAGAGGTCCATCATATGAGGGATCTCGAGCCGGTTAGTCGCAAGGGTACGTATCGTCCCTAAGACGCAGGCGGATTCAGGGAATAGACTACCAGCTTCTGCTGCGCCGATTTGGCACATACTTTCTGTATTTACGAGGCGTACTCATGCACACACGTGCGGCTACGTTCTACTTTTTTTCTACTTTTTTTTTTCTCAATGTCCACTCTGGGAAAGTCTGGCATCCGTGAGTATTCCTAGCCCCCACGTTCAGAGTCCAGAAACCTAGAAAGCTATACGTGTGCATCAAAATGCTAAACACAGTAAAAGGAACGGACCTCATTCTCTTGACCCCGAAAAAGCCCCTAATTCTGCAGCGTTGGGTAAAGCGAGTACGGAGAGGCTGCAAAAATCTCAGGACCAATGGAAGCTGCTTGGATTACGAAAAAATAAGGTGACGATCTGTACTTAAAATGCACGTACATTTGCACCCGAGTTCTCGATAGAAGACTTGCTCATGCAAGCTAGAAGCATAAGGTGCGAATAGGCTTGGCCGAGACGAGACGATGCCACCCGTTCAACGCCGTCTATGAGACTGGAGAATAAGTGTTCCTCGAAACATGTGGCAGTAGAGGAATCGGTAGCATCCGCGGTCTCGTCAACAGAAGCTTGTCCATGAACATCGATTAATTCGAACAGCTTACAACCCGAATCAGATGTTAACGATTAAAAAGATGTGCATCAATACCGGCTTCGACAAACTTCGTCGCCTACGCGCCGACATCAAATTATATCGGTAAACAAGTCGAAGCGCTCTATTTGGACAAGTGAAGTTCTACAGAGAAGACCGTACAGTCTTCAAGGTCATCATTGGAAATTTTAACTTCATGATAGGATGAAGAAGAACACTGAAGTTGTTGTTTTCGTTGAACTTACCATTTTCAAATAATTTCGGACACTGTCGGCGGCTTTGATGTTTGTCGTGAACATCACAGCATGGACAGCAGAATTCAAGTTGTCCACTTGCAAGCATTGCAAAAGGAAACAGCTAGAAGCGACCAGGGGGAACAGAATAACCAAAAGATACGATGGCAAAATACGTCGCACTCGACGGTAGTAGAAATGTCCTATTTCCCGAAATCCGATGTTTTTTTCTCTTTCCAATATCATGGACATCAAGAATCCCGACATCACGAAAAACCTGCAACAATTTTATGGTAGGTCTCCTTTTAAATTTTATTGGAGCCGTCATTCACATCTACTGCATCGATACCAGCACTTCTCATAGTCGATTGGTTTGCTTGCAGCCATCATCTACGAAGATTTTCCAACATTTTACGTGTGATTTCGACGGCTGCTTAAGGATTTTCATTTCGTCAAAGAAGGCGGGTCGAGCCGCCTCTCCGTGGAGTCCTGACATAGTCGGGCTGGAGCGTTCCCAACTCGATTACAGAGAGTGATTTTCTCTCTTACATGTCGGTAGCAATTTCCCAACACCGGAGGGATAAGAGACTTGATGATTCCGGAGCGGGATTGAGCCAGTACCATGGTCGTCATAATCGGCATCGCTACCACTGTATCATTCGCTCCTTTCGTGGTAAGGTAAGAAAGCAAAATGCCGAACTCACTTTGTATTTAAAGTTTTCCTCTGATTCAGTCGTTTTAGATGCTTCACGAAGTGCAAGTAGAACATTAGAAAATAATGAAGCGTGAATGAAGGCCTCATAATTTACTTTTGGTAGCCGTGAAGGAAAAGCTGAAATCGCTAATGAATCGATGAATAAATAGCGAGCAATAATGGCAACGATACTCACACCTCTTAATAACTCGAAAGACCGACTTTCTACAAACCTCGGCATAGATAGTTGATATATTTATTTATGTGATCTTATAAACTGATCTTCTTAAGCTGACGCGAGGTTGTTACAGATCTTAAAAAGATACTCACACCACTGAAGAAAAGTTGCTTTATCTTCTCTTTGTGAAAGGATCTAAGTTCTTCCTCTACTGTGAACTCATTAAGTATAATTTCAACCCCAGTACTAATGACCGATCCTTTCTTTTTGCTATTCTCTTTCTGACATCCATCTTCAACGTGTTAATTGAGAATTCGGAAGAACAATGTTTACACACACCCTGGTGGTGCATTTAGCATAGTAATTGGAGGCGCTCTGGGATGCACACGTGGTCACTATTGGTTCGAACCCACGCTCCAGACTAGCCATGTTTTCTTTAATTCGTGAGTCGGGACATGGCTAGTTAATTTAATTGGAAGGATGGCAGCAATACCTGATTTGACACACAAAATTTGTCTGTTACACCGTCCTCGAAAGTACAGTCGGAGACCCGCCGGATTCAACGCGATGGCTGGAATCAATGCCGTCATTAACAAATTTTGCAATGTGGCTTAGCATGGCTACGTCGTGGTTCTATCAAAAACAACGTTCAACCATCATTTAACATTTGCTTGAGGAGACAGATCCCTATGCCGCAACCGAATCCACCTGCGAATTCGATCAATTTCATAAGGGATAGTTGCAAACAACACTGGGTAATAAATTTCAGAAGTGCTGGCTATCAAACCGTATGTGGGGACGGACTACCTAAATACCTCCGTATGTTAGCTAGTCAGGTAAATCACCAATTTTTTGAAGCTACAAGGTTTCTGACATATGAGCAAAACTCCGAATCTCTGCTGGGCTTCGAACACATGGTTACCCATGCAGGAGACTCACGTGCTATACACCAGAGGTTCCATGCTGATATCTCGACATCCTTGCGATTGTATTACAGGTCGTATTTTTTCTTGAAAAAAGAATAGGCAGTAAAGAAGTTAAAGCGCCGTGAATCAATATTTTTAGAACTGATCGCCAGTCAACCTCGGGATTTGTGATCAATATGTTTTTGGATTATTAAGCAAACATGAGGTTCAAAAAAATGCTTAATCTGCTCGCGCTTCGACGTCTTCGTCTTCCTTAAAACCCATGATTCGAGTCAATGCTCAACAGTCGTTGGCCGTCTAGATGTGGTCTCTCGATCATCGTTTCGAGTCGAATACCATTCAGTGGAGTACCGCTCAAATGAAGAAGTCGAAGACGTCGAAAAGTAAGGCGAATAAACCTTTTTATCAACCTTGTGTGAACGGGCGCGTATGGTGCATTGGTCGAAGGCGCTCTGCAGCACACACACAGTATCGATCCCAGCGCCCCGGCTCACCAACCCTTCCATCCTTCCGGGGTGCGCAAATTGGCACCAGACTTGTCTGGAAGGATGGTTCCACTGACCCTATACAGTGGTAGGCCAGGCCGAGTCATTGTTAAGGCCAGATATGCATTCAGTCACCTCCAAACGATACTTAATGAAGTCGAATGCATGGCGTACACCTAAGGGATTGTTCAACGTTAATAGCTTTATCCTTTTATCGTCTTTGCGTTAGTTTAATAATCGAAGAAAGTATTGATTATTAAATCATAGTTATTTCGAGTGCAGCTTCACCTTAAATGCATTCAGTGACAATTTGTGCGGTTCAGATCGTTTCCGTCGGCGGCTAAAATTGCTCATAGAACCGAGAGACTAAAACCATCGATGAGAAAAAGGCAAACAAAGGTACACGGTTGATTTTGAAGATAACACATAAGTTCTTGGCAAAGGTAATCGCCGGTCTGAAATCTACCTCAGGTTGCGCGTTTTGCTTATATCTAAGCACCGTTTCGTTCGCATTTCACAAAATACCCTGCCATGAGTAAAGAATTTTCATTTAATGAAAAGTCACGACAACACATCTTCGTTGAATGGGGAAAGATTATTTTGCTATGTGTCAGTTAGCGTAATTCCGACCGCTACAGGAGTAAATGTCATCAAGTGGGATCGTTCTTCAACGACATTCGTACTAGAACCGTTCCCCTCTAAAACCCAACATTCAACAACGTTATTTTATTCCAGTGGTGCTCTATTTCACTCGATTCTATTTGATTCCACTATGAAGGCAGCGACATCGCATGAGCCTTCAGCTGTTTGATGGGCACTCCATTTGAACCACTGCAGTTTGGAGAGAGCGATATCACCGAAACCTCCTCACTTAAAGTAAAATTTTCGATCGACATCATTTATGTTGAAGGGGCCAAAAAAAATAGCTGGAAATAAAAGTCACAATGTATACACTCTTTATTTGCTGCCTATTCCTTTTTTTTGTGAGAGGGTAAGATGCAAAATACAATGAAAATGATGCTGAGATATTTGCAATGAAAACGTTGGTCCCCAGAAGGAGTAATAACAAGGTTCGATCCCCACCACAGACACCCGTGGTACGAAGTTTTGCAAATATCTCGACATCATTGTAGAAATATAAGTATTGATAGAAAAAATTCTCTCACTGATCAACTCCTAGGTATCCATTAGGAAAGTGCTCCGGATAAAAATGAAATAGAAGGACCGCAACGATCGCCAGTGCTCTGATCCCTTGCAGATCATTTCGAAATGTTTCACATTTTCTATGAAAAAAATGATTACAGTTTGTTAATAAAATCTTCTTTAATCAATTGCTCACCGTATGGGAGTGCTTCGTCTGCATGGAGTACTTTCAATGCATGAATGCAGTGGAAAAATCCCAATATCGTAAGGAATTCTTAAAGGGAACCGATCAAGTTGGTTGAAACCCATGAGTGTGCACCACGATGCAAACTTGGAGTTCACAATAAATAAACATTAGTCGTTTTTTCGGCTACGAACTTCTTTCTACGAAAGGTTTAGAACTATTTTTAACCTGGCCGGGCTTGGTACACCTTTTCCTTCTACGCCCTTTACTCGATTGAAATAACCGAACATCAGCGGCTCCGTTAATTCCACTCTATCAAAGGGAAAAATAAAAGTATCATTTACATACTTAAATAAATGCTTAAGTCATCAATGGATAGCGAGGAAAAACGACAACAATATGTAATTAAAGAGAACCGAACAACTGAAATTCTACTGACTTCCTCTATGCTTTTTTGGGACTTAAGTGTTCTGAAACCTATGGCATTGACATCTTCATTGAGCGTTGTCCGAGAAAATCAAGAATTTTAGTAAATTTTCCGATGAAGTGCGTCCAGCCGCATGGACTCCTTAATCTTTGACAAGTCTTTCAAAAAAATCCGAGGTAAGCTCAAGGAACGGTATGGAATATCGAGTAGTTAAGGTAAGAAAAGGGTAGCATTGGAAGAAGAAGCCGGTTCGAACAGATCATCAAATACGATT
>UYYA01004222.1:52904-140710 GCA_900624975.1 Angiostrongylus costaricensis | reverse complement strand
GCTTTGAGTTGTTAAACACACAGTCAGAGTACATCAAGTTCACCCGAGAAAAACCGAAAGAAAAATGGCTTCCATTCCTGAACGTGCAAATTCACCTGTCGGAGAATGGCTACATTACAAAATGGTACCGAAAGCCAAGTAGTAAAAACGTTTTGGTTCATTACCTCGTTAATCACTCCTCTCACCCCTCTCACACGAAAAGGGCGCTTATAAGAAACATGCTTCGAACGGCAACCAACGTATGTACGGGAAGAGAACAGAGAGAGGAGTCCCGAAACTTGGCACGGCAAATAGCCATTTCTAATGGCTACGAAACTGTAGCTCAGGATAGGTGTAGGGGAAATCCTAGGCCTCCAGACAACAACTCTGGCGATAGAAGGGTCCCGTTTATCCTACCCTTTATCTCAAATGATATAAGTACAGCTATAAAACGCTGCTTAAGAAGGGCGGGTTTAGAGAATTCGGTACGCGTAGTTGAAATACCACCGAGTAATCTTAAGCGCCAGCTAGTTCGTAACCGCCTATATGACCGTCTATGTGCAACTCAAAACTGCATAATTTGCCCCAGTGGTAGAGACGGTGATTGCATGAGCTCGGGTATAGTTTATCCGATCTCCTGTAAGACGTGCGGTGACGAATACATTGGCGAAACGGGCAGACCGCGAAAAACTCTCGAGGCACTCTGGATTAATTCCAGAAATCCGAAAATGAACCGGAGGGAAGAATGCCTCATTATCACGCGTGATGTAGGGCAGTATATAAGACTGCTATTCTGATGAGTGGGGTACATTATACTTCCATGTGATTTCTGTGCGGTTGGTCTCTACGTGACATACTTAGTGGAGACCTCATAGAAAGCGGTGAGTGTGCAAAGCTGTGTTCAATGTGATTGAAATCTTGGTTTGGGGTTTCTTTGTTTGGTTATGGAGGCGTCTGGACGAGTGAGTTGCTATCAACTTGACCTTTTCAGGCTCTGAGGAAGGCGAAATCCGCCGAAACGTCAGCTCATTTGTGAATAAAGAATAATAACACCTCGCGTTTGCTCAACAAAAATACGAAGAATTACTTGATCAATGCCGAGGTTAATAGAAAGTCGGTCGTGGGTGTTACTGATTATAATGATGATGAGAATACCAGCGAGTGGGAAGCTTAGTAGTGATTTGCGAAAGCCCCTACTGCTTTTGCATGCAGAGACTCTTTCGATTTTACAGATTATTCATATTTAATGCATGCGGTTTTGTTGCAAAAAGGACAAATATTTAAGGGCAGTGGAAGAATCTCGTGTAAGAAGCGACAATCATCTCTTAGGAAAAGTGTCCATAAGTCGCTCACAAAGTATTATCAAATTGTTTCGATAAGCTCGCATGCAAATCACCAACGATGAACAAAACATGAGTATTGATCGGTCCGCGGCGAGGATCAGTGCCCAGTGTCTGCAGTGAATTACGTTAATGTGCGATGTAAATCTTATTTGATTCATTTGAAATTTAAAATTCACTGTTCATTTGATTCGTCAATAAATGACGATTCACTATTCACATATTGCTAGAAATGCCTTCGCTCATTTTCCTACCCATTCATTTTTCTTCAACTTATTTTTCCTCGTGTCGTAGAAAAGGTTTTCTGTCCATTCAGATGTCTAGAGATATTTGTGCCTCCCATTGGTAATCATGTAGTCAGTGAGTTATATGAAGTACGTTATATTTGAATACTATAAAATTCTAATGGCTAACGATTGAGACGATGTAAAACAAATCTTCTTATCAACCTCGTCTTTTGCTTAATGATCGAAGAAGATGGTAAGAGCAATAACGCAGAACCCATTTGGGTTTGTAAAGAATCGGAATAAACTACTGCTTCATGTACCATTTTATTGACAACTGAAATTCTCAACGGTAACGGAAGAATAGGAACGTGTATTAGTCGCTATGCAGTAGTGCTCTGTCTTAAGGACGACTTTTAGTGTCATATAAGGAGTGAAAGGAATCATTCCGCAAATGATTCAAACCCCTTCTGAACCGCCACTGGACTCAGCAGGAGAAATCTATGAAGAAAGCGCAACTAGAGGCCGCAAAAACGTGTATAACAAGGGTCTTGGACCTCGACATGTTTGAAGCTTCTTTCCTGTAAAAGTTGTTTATTTTCAATAATACATTTTTGACCCTTTTAACCTACTTATGTAAACAAAGGTTGGATAGTGTCCATTGTTGATGTGTGGCAATTTATGGAAAAATGCCGCTCTACAGTCCAAGTATTGTTGCAGTCATGGTACCAGATGTACTCCCTTCTGATGCTTTGGACCATGAGATTTTGCAGAAGTTTGCTAACAAATTGCTAACAAACAAAATAATTTCTGTTCTAATTTAGTAGTTCCCGAACATTCAAGTCAACGAAGTCTAAGTCTGGTGCATTATCTCACTATTACACACGTGTTGAAGTAAATCATGGATTTCGCCAATTGAATTAGAAAGAACCCGCCGATGTGTTTTCAATTCACATTATATGATGCAGTGAGTCGCTTTTATTAGATGCACCTCGAAAATATACCGATGCTTGCTGTTTTGACTCATCTCCGCACCGCCACTCCGGACAATCCTCCATCCTTCCTATAATACTGCACCATCTGTGAAAACCTCCTTGGATCGATCCACAACGAGCGACGACTTCCTATGATGAACATCAGGGAACACTCTGTTAAAGCTACCCCAGAATTTATGGAAGAGTCGACTCGACAGCTACAGAATCAGATTTTTTAGGAAAAACACACTCAAATACGAGCCGAAACCACAAACAAAATGAATAGACCCTCGTAGATGAAGGATCAAAGACAACGAACTGAATAAGAGGAATTCAAGGAAGCATGGTAAAACTGGTGATATATAGATAAAAATAACAAATGGTTGCATTCGGTAGTGTAGTAAACATCTATTTTCGATGAATATAATATGCATCACCTGTAAGCCCGTTGTTGGTCGAGTGACTCGAGCGGGCGCCAGTAAATCTTCCATTTTTCCCTGTTGCGTGCAAGAGTAGCCCAGTGGGTTCTGCTCACTCTAGAGACTCGTTGAGCATAATATCTTTCTTCTAGGCTTTTTGTGAAGAACTCTGACCATCGGGTCGGTGATCTTCCTGCACTGCGTTTGACATCCCGAGGAATCCAGTCATTAACAGCTCTCGTCCATCGGTTGTCATTCATACGCATTACGTGCCCGGCCCACTTCATCTTCGACTGTTTGGCGTATGGAACGACATCTTTGATTTTTAGCCGTTGACGCAGGTCGGAGCTTCCGATCTCTTCCTTTACTTGCGTAACACGGGATACTCCTAGCATCGTCCTTTCGACTGCGCGTTCGATAACGCTGAGTGATCTTTCATCCTGCTTACGCATCGACCAGTTTTCTGACGCTTACGTTAGGGCAGGAAGTATCATTGAGCCGAAAAGGTGCACACAGAGTCGAGTGTTCTGCGTTCTCTTCACTACATCCTCGACGCTCTCGAAGGCTCCCCAAGCCGCTCGTTTCCTTCTGCTCAGCTCTGGAGCTAAGTCATTCAATATGTTGATTTCCTGACCTAGATAGACATAACTGGAGCGTTCGGAGATATCCGTTCCCATCAGCGTGAGTGGGGCATGCGTAACCAATCCATTCCTCACGAACATCGTTTTTGTGAGATTTAGTCGGAGACCAATCATTCCACACGTTTGTCGAAGTCGGCTAACCAAATAATATATCTAGTAATATAATGAAAGACATTCTGCTCAGTAACTGTGAGCTCATCAGAATGGAGTCTTGTAAAGCTCATAACAAGTCATAAAAAAAAATGAACAATGAATGGTGGACTATAGTTGGATCTCCTATTTCACTTCTGCCACACTACTCGAATTTGCCAGTTGGTTTCCGTCATATTTCAATCACCGGAACCAATTCTTCGTGGAAAAAGTGTGAGGTATTTTTTCTGCATGAGGTGGTCTTTCCGTCTGTTATCAAGTGACTTGGATTAGGTTATCAAAATTTATTTCCTTTCACGCGCCAGCTTTTCGCATCACTCGAGATATATGAAGTGCATTATATTTTCCTTTTTGTCTTGAGTGTTGTTAAGAGACCATAACTCCTTGGGCAATAACCGAACCCATACACAACTCTGAAGATCTTCATGGATGAGGCACTGGAGGAAAGGAATAGAATGTAGGAACTGCTGGAATCCCCACAATACGTGATATCAGCTCGTATAATGAGAAAAATATAATTTTAAATTTTAAAAACCGAGTTACCAATATCAGGATCCGCCACCGTCCTGGTAACGGACTGACCGCGTAGTGGCAAATCTCCCTCTTATCAACAAGGGTGGCGACTGCCTGTGGTGGTGGTGAAAAGAGGTAGACTTTGGTCTGGCTGACCTCGGAATTCCAGGGAACCACAATGGCTAAACCAGCAGAACTCCGAGAACACGGAGATTATAACGTAGTATAATTAAGAGCAGGGATATCAGTGCCCGTGACGGGAATTGTGGAACGGAAAAGGTTAGCGTAGAACGTTTCCGCTATTAATTCCACATCATAGCTGGAAGTTTTGACGATCCCATCTTCGTTCATCAAGGCTGACAGCGGAGCATTATAATCACACAAGTCCCGACGGTATTTTTTCGGCATGCTTCTTTTCTCTGCTGCTTCCAGTACTTTCTTCTGCTTGTAACGTTGTAGATCTTCCTGCAAAGCTCTTCCGCAGCTGGCATTTATTACTAGCCATGTTAAACGTGTTGCAGTAGAATCAAACTTTAGCTCCTCTTTTCAAGCAACTCCTTAGGAGTGATGGAGATGCTGTCCGATCTTCTTGCTTGAGGAATTGAGGCGTATTCGGCACAGCTTTTTAGTCCTTCGACAAGCAACTCGTAGCCTTCGGTCGGGTCTTCTTTAATCTGCCAGTCACGTTTGGACACGACTTCGTTCAGAATGTTCTCATCGTATACACCCAGACTTCTTCCTCGTGGTCGATGAAGAGAGTTCTTTTCCAGCTTGCGGCTGAATTTAATCTCCGCGCGAAGAAGGCGGTGATCGGAACCACTACAGAATGACGGGACCACCGATGTGTCAAGTTTAATTTTTTTACTCCACGTCGACTTTATCGGCATCTTCCCAAAAGCCGACTAACGAATTGAAAAAGTCTGTTTATAGTGGTTTCGGGAATTAGTTTTTTTTGAATTTAAAGGCTTTTTCTCGTTCCCATGAGAAATGAAACTTTCGGTAAAAGATGCAATAGTCTGATCCGGTGTGGAATTTTGCGACAACAGCAACATCGATTAGGCAAAACCTATTTACTACGTGGTCTATTTCGTTATGGTACTCTCCATTGGGAGACTCCTATAGAGAATTCCCCAATCAGATAGAGAATTCTCTATCTACATAACTAATACAGTCAGGAGATCGATGGAGACCGCGTGGCCACAACGCCGCGCGCGTCCTCGGCGTCCATATCACGTTCTGGCCACTGGGCACACAGCTCGCTTGGACGTAGCCACGCCACTAGCACAGTCATTTAGCCCAACTACCTAGCTAATAGATTCAAAGGGTTGATGGTGACCGCGTGGCTACAACACCGCGCGCGTCCTGTGCGTCCATAATATCCCGTTCTGGTCATTGGACACGCTGCTCGTTTGAACGTAGCCAAGCCCAACACCACCGTCATTTGGCCCAACGAAGCCATGGAGATCACCGCTGCGAGCTCCATTATTAATTTTCTCCCGTTTGACCTTACCTTGCGGATCCATTTGCTTAGGTCATAATGGTAGTACATGTAATCCTTAGCCCTTGCATCGCTGACACATTAATGTTATCGTTGGTTCTCGTGTTGTATGTGTTAACAAAAGTTAAATACTTTCATTGCTCACAGGTACCTCACATCGCTCTTGCTCACTCTCGCGAACGCCTTTCATATCCTTGCGCTGTGAGCCGTTACATTGACTGTCACGTCCAGCGTTGAGGATGGGGTTTCTGGAATTGCGGGTTACCATGGATTGTTTTGGTCTCAGACAACCGCTCACCCTGTTCGTTCCATTCTAATCCGTGGGTTCCAATGTGACGTTCTTCATGCTCCAATCTTAGCGTTAAAATCTCCAATGATGACCTTGAAAAATGTATGGTCTTCTCTGTAGAACTGTTCAAAGTCGATATACTACACTTCAACATCTTCTTCGTTATAGTTTGATGTCGGAACGTAAACGATTAAGATTGCCAAGGCCGGAATTGATCCACATCTTTTTAATCGTAGACGTTCGATTCGGGCTTTAAGTTGTTCGAATGAATCGATGTTCATGGTTAAACTCGTGTTGATGAGAATGCCGATGTTATCGATTCCTCTATTGTCGCATGTTTCGAGAAGCAGTTCTTCTTCGATCTCATAGACCGCATTGATGGATTGAAGCGTCCTCTCGTCCAGGCTATTGCAATGGCAACCTACCTTATCCTTCTTGTCTGCATGATCAGGTCCTCAATAGAGGACAAGTCTAGTAGATGATGTTGAAGACAAACCCCACAATAAATCGAATGAGGACACATTTTGTACACGAATCTTATCATAATTTTCCTGTTTTCTTCCTTATAAAACAATTCAAATTATCAAATCAGATACTGACTAGCTTCAGCTAGTTGGCATTATTTTGATGAAGTTCACCTATATTCAAGGCAGCAGTGCATATTTCCAGAAGAAGATTCATGAACCACAAGAAAACAATATAACAACAAATTCTTCTAACATATACATCAAAAAGTGATAGATAATCAACAACTATGATTCAACAAAAATACGAAACCTACTGCGAAACGTATTCCATGTATGATAGAAAAACACTGCTCAAAACAACTGCAATGATATGTAAGTGCTCCCAATGCAATCAGTCGCATCATATATCTTAACTAACAATTCTAAAATTTGGCAAAAAATTTAAATTGCACAATTTTTTATTGGTGTTGTCCAATAACAAAAGTAAAGTGCTACATGGCAAACTAACATAACCAATAACTAAAATGCTTACCTATAGTTAATGTTCCCCTTCATTTACAAATCTCTCCACCTTTCCAACCGCATTATGGACATGCATGACTTGTTTACTACTGTCATCTAGTTGTATCCAATTAGCAACAGACGTACGAAGACTTGAATGCGGGTGACCGAGGTGACCAAAACATGCGACGACGTCGATAGTTCCACAATGCCGTTGACATATCTGAGAAAACAAATGTGAGGAGCCAATACAAAAACGTATAAAATGATGAACTTCAGCAGGATATGCACGACACATCGCTACGATACTAAATTGTGATACGAAATCCTTCAAATAAAGATAATTTACGGCGGCCTCACAGGACAACATAAACACCGACTCACACGCATAAAGGCTGGGCATGGTTGGCAGGATACATGCTTTTTTCGAGAGTATCCACTTGCGCAATTCCACATCGCCACATGTTTCCCGTAACTAAAAATTGTCCAATGAATAATTGTTGCTCCATAACAACGATTCTGTCGGATTCTATTAGATCTTAACGGTTTTTTCTACACGACTCGTCATTACATCTGCTATGCGGATTACAGCACTTCCTTGCATTCAATTCCTTTTCCTTTCATTCACTGAGCACAGTGGTTTCCGATATTTCACAGGTTTTTCGGCTGCTGCTCGAGGATTTCGTCTTCTTTATGAATGTTGTAGAATGCTGGTCGGGTCTCTTCTTTTTGCGATCTTGGAGATATTCGAGCTAAGTCGTTTCCACGTGGATTAGAGGAGAACATTGGAGAAGGGATCGAATCAATACTGTGCTTACATCACTAAACTTTGCGCCACCCTTCTCCACTGATGGATGTTATCAGTTACGATTTTCATCACCCCAATTTTCGACCCTACAGTTAAATTGACTGCACTTTCATCTTGGTATGCAATTTTTCTAAAGTAAACTATAATATATTTTACTCATTATGAGGACTGTGACTTCACAATGTTCTCTCGAAAACTTTCTGCGACTTCTTAATTTCATCTAACTAGGCGTTGTCGCATCGTACCTCTGTCAACACAGATTCAGTGTAATGCTTCTTTGTAAAGTTCTTGAGAACACTTCCACAAACCACTAAATGAATCAAAACTGCAGGCTAATGCAATCGAATATGATAAGCAAAACGAATACCGTACGTGAGTTTCGTTTCTGAACTACGCATCACGAAGCGAGTGTCAGTTTCGGACTCCTTTTCTGCGCGCCACTTCTGAAATTTATAAAGGATATTAGGTGTCAATAACCATACCTTACAACCAATTTATCATCAAAAACGTAGTCCTACGGTGAGTACAGCAGTCGATTTCCACATAAATGTGGTGGTTTCTCAAGATAACTATTACATAGTTATATTAACACATCTATTTCATAACACTCACATCATCTAAAAGCCAGTAATTATCAAGCGCAAGCACTACGAAAGCATAAACTGACATCTGCTGGAGATACTTCCTATTTTTCTTTCCTTTACTGGTGCAGTTGTAATAGTAGTCAACTAGATTTCGTAGGTAAAACAGGCTCTGGTGACAGGATTTGAGTGTAGTTCAAATAGCATAGTCCACAGAAATTTTGATAACTTAACTAGTACCTCATTCAAAATGATTGACATGTCCAATAGGATAATTTTCATGATCAGTTTGCAAAAAATGCTCAAAAAGCGCATCGGACAATAGACCACCCCGCGTCAGTGTAAAAGAGCAACTATTTGGAGAAATTAAAGTTAAACAACAGAACACTCCACAGGTCACGCAGAGCACACGGAGGCATAACGGACAAGACCTTGAAGTAAAAGTCACTATCCTCGCGTAATAGTCTAAAATATCAGCGCATAAAACTTTTAAACAGTTTTAGATAAAATTTAAATATAACCGCAAGGAGTGCCTTATGATCATACGTGACATCGCGTCACACCTCAGGCAGATCTTTTGAACTGAGTCTAAATGAGTCAAGTGAGTTTCGTATGAAGTTTTATCTACTAAGAATATTAAAGTGTTTGACTGAGTAGATTTCTTGTCAATTTCACCTTCGCGGCGCTGAAAAAAGGAAAAACCGTCGAACGATCAGGTATTTTGAATGAGTGAAAACTGCAAAAGCAAACTCTATTTGCTCATTAAGAAAACAATGAATGATTGAATTATATCTTCTTCGACTACTAAGCAAACACGAGGTTCACGAGAAAAGGAGGGACAATATTGGACGATAGTTGTGAAAACCACTTCTGTCACCCTTCCTGGGCAGAATCACCATGCGTGAGGTCGCCAACTGGTTCAAGAACATTTTCTTTTGACGATAAGGTGTCATACTGGTCCCGAAAAGTACACGCAGATTAAGTCTTATCGCTTGAAATAAGTCGACTATGATGTAGTTGGATCCTTGGATACTGTCTCATGTCATGCTTTCTTCCGCACTTGAAACATCAAGGCAATGAACGCGAAGCGATTTCTTTCCAGAGAAGTCCCGGACGGTATTTCGGAAAAAAATAGATGAGTGTAGAATCGTCACCTTATCAACTCCATATCATTTTAGGAGAGCGGTGATAATCCAATTTCCATTGATTACGGCTGACAGCGAAACTATATTCGCAGGGATTCCATTTCTTCAGACCAGACCTTTTTCTTTGGTGCTTGCAAAAGTTGCATTCTTCTGCACCAGCATAGACTCTCCTACAAAGATTACCTGCAGTTGATTTGCTATCATCCGTGATAGATGTGTAGCAGTAGGAACAGGCTCCTGTCTTCTTCACTTTTCAGGTAACACCTTGGTGAAAGCGAAGGAGCGAACCAAATTCCTTCACTGAAGATCTGAACCCAATTCGGCATAACATTCAAGTCGTTTGATAGAGAACTAGTGGTGTTCGGTTGCGTCTCCTTTGATCTATTTAGCATTTATGGAGGGATGTCGCTAAGAATATTCTCGTAGTACACGACTTTTATTTTTCCTCTTAGGCGACAACACGAATTCTTCTCCAAATTAAGGTTCAACCAAATTTGCGCATGAAGAATGTGATGATCGGACCACATACAGAATGACGGAACTATGGTGTCAGGCGGGCACTATCTTCTATTTTTAAAGATGTGGTTGATTTCTGCAAGTGTGGTACGGTTAGGTGGCCAAAAAAAGGAGTAATAACAGGAAGATAACTGCATCGCCGTACCTTTCTATCCAAAGCTCTTGATTTGACGGAGTCTTATATGAAATGGACTCAGCATAAGGAGAATAGTACTGTTCCAGATGTCTAGCATACCAGTAGGATTGGGCAAGCATTTAACTTCATGCAAGTTTTACGAAGGTGTCTGATACTCTCCGATCGTCATAGAAAGTCAAAAACCATGGATACCACAACAAAGACGGATGCTGTATGGAGTGTACGTAACGCTTAAAATACCATTTCAGAACAAATGACAAAATACCCGCACGTGGATGTGTTAAAATATCAATTAAATAACTGGAAGGTGGTACAATGATAACATTTCTTGACGAAGACATGGAAGACGAATACTATTACTCATAGTGGAAAATAGACCACTGAAGAAGTCACTTAAGAGTAACGACAGCAATATTGACATTCATTTCGATTACACTCGATAACCAATAGAAGGACGGATTATGAGATATGATAAGCAATTTCCTCCAGAACGCTCGAAAACTATGCAATGTTGTGATTCTTGGTAAGTTAACAAAATACTCTAAAGAAGTGAACTAACATCAGGAGTCGTTATTATATGTAAGTTGAATTGTGCCTCGTTTGCACGTACAATGGACTGCACAGCAATGTCGACGAATGAGTTTTAGGAAAGGAATGAGGTTTTAATGAAGCTCTACGAACACAGCTACTAATTTCAATCGTTTCACTTACTTGCACCTCTTCCATGCTGGAAAACTGCTTCTTGTAAATGCGGAATGAATCTCTGTCGATCACCTTAAACAAAATTCCTAAACTAATTCAACACAGCATGGAATAACCAGACATTCTTTCTTGTTTTACTGACTAGAAGAAGATCAAAAGAGCAAAAGAACTAAGCCTGTCCTGTGATAAGTGTGGTCTACATGATCTATCGCGGCATTAGAATATATAATAAGAATATCGTTTATATCATCATTGGGTCAAGGAAATAACCACGTTACCTCATGGCGATGTTCTATATCAGCATGGATGGCTAGTTCCATGTATGTAAGGAAACGGGATGTACAGTTCAGTTTTGGACACGGAATACGCACATCGGCAGTTAGTAATAACCCATGTTCTCTTTCCTAATGGAAAAGATATCAGGGTACATAAGATGGAAACTTTTAAAAAACAGTAAAAGCCATAAAACTGAATAAACAGTCAACCAAAAAAATGAATACGTGGAATATTACACGATCCGTACTTACTTTATGACTCATTAATCCAGGCCTCGACAAGAACGGCATTCCACATACTTCACAAATAAAAAGCACTTTAGACTTTCTCAATGCCTTCTGAAACCAAAGTATGATCGATTATAGATAGTTATGTTCAAAACAAGAAAAATCCCTCATTCTATTCGAACACTGAACGACTAAAAGAAAGCTCTCGGCGTTGATCAACCCCTGTGGAATGCGTTACCCATCCAACTTCATTAAGCATCGCTGGAGGTGATTGAATGCATATCTGGCCTTTACAATGACTGGCGGTGACCTAACGATGTATCGAGTCAGTGCTGCTATCCTCCCAGATAAGTCTTGTACTAATTTGCTGAATCCGTAGGGATAGAGCGCTTGGTGAATCTAGAGAGCGAGGATCGAACCCATGTGTATTGCAGAGCCCCTCCGACTACTGCACTACATACGTCCATCGCTTTTGAGTAGTAAAAAAAAGACAAACAATTATCCTTCCTAAAACTCGTATTAATGAAAAAAAAACTATTGCAGATCACTGAAACTATTGGGATAAAACAATATTGTAGTCACGTGCGTTGTAAAAGAGCAACTATATCATAAACTTCAAATGATGTTCAGATATTTGCAAAACTCCGGAGCGCAGGTGTCTACGTTGAGAAACGAACGCGCTATTGCCCTTTCCGAAGGACCCGCATGGTGTGGTGGTGAACGCGTTACTTCCCGGAAAGGAGAATAGCGCGTTCATTCCCCACCGCAGACACCTGTGGTCCGGAGTTTTGCAAATATCTCAGCATCATTGAAGTTATATTTCGTAATATAGCTTGCTATTAAAAAGATTGAGCAGTAAATAAAACGGTTAAGATCATATCATAAACATTATATCAAAAAGAAGGAATAAAACATACCATGTAGGTCGATCTCGTCCTGCGTTGTGCTTTAATGTTTTCAATCCGAGACTTATCATAATTGTGATAATCGAAAAGATGATCGAACAGCTGTTTGGTGGTATTTTTTACTTCACCACATTCTTGGCAACGCATCCAACACGGATCCATCAGAGGCTCCTCAGGAAGCCCAAGGGATGTCGATGGCATGCACTGCATCGCTTGTACACCTATATTCAAACTGTTTTCATAACAATGTCAACTTCCTATTTATTGCCTACTGCAATTTTTCACGGTACATTATTGTGTGAAATGCAACCACAATGACGCTGAGATATTCGCAAAACTCCGGACCACAGGTGTCTGCGGTGGGGATCGAACACGCTACTACCCTTTCCGGGAGCTAACGTGTTCACCACCACACCGTGGGGGTTCTTCCCTTCGTCTTTCTCACACATATCTGCGATTCGGAGTTCTGCAAATATTTCAGCACGATTGTGTTTTCATAACACAACATTCCGATACATTCCGCAAATAACTGAGAATCCTGAACAGAACAATAAAACTACGAGAGCATTAGATGCACTACGTCAGTGCCCACAAACATGAACAGATGGTTTCCAATCATTTGTTTAAGGAAATCATCGACGAAAATTTCGACCAGAGGGTAGAATCGATTTAATAACCGCTACAGATAAAGTACAAATATGTAGCAGTCTAATAAATCAATCGAATCAACTGATGGATAAAAGGATAGCTATGAGGGATACAGTGAAACAGCGCGTAACACTACAAGAATGGAAGCCTGAGATCCACAAAATCTGGCACTAGAATTCCGAAGTGAATTGGGTGGACTAGCACTGATCGACATTCGTGAATAACACAGAGTCCTCAAAGGCAGCCGAATCCAAAGGATGATTCGAAGAATTTATGGATGATAAATGCGAAGAAACGAACTGAATAAGAAAAGTTTCTGGTTCCGTACATCATGTGGTCTTGAGGCACAAAAAAATAAAATCGGAGGAAAGTAAGCACATCCCTTCACGTACATGTTCGTCATGAAATGTGTACACATCTATCGTAGAAATTTTCTCATTGGAAGATAACATCACCAATGTTTCGTTTTCCACGAGTCACAGGATGCTAAAGAAGTGATAATATTAGGTCTGGACTGCACAGTCCAACTAAGCGTTTTTTATGCCGGTCATATTTCAGGACACATCGTTTACGTGCTCTGTGAGTAATGCACAGGAATAAGGCCAGAACGCTGTCCAACAGCTACGGTCTCTGCAGTCTGGGAACAGAAATTTGTATTGATGTATAATCCTTACATGTTCCTAATTTCAGTAAGCATTACAACGAGGCACGACACAGCTATAACACTGTGCTCTCGCGTATCGGACCTTTCCTACGGGGATGGCAAGAAATTGATGCAAAACTGTATTTTTGTGTTGTATTTACGACAACATTCAGCCAGCATTATCACCTAGGATGCGATCACTCCTTGACCGGCGAGTGTTGATAGGATTTCATTCATTTCGACGTTGTTAAACACTCTTTCGCAGTTGACAAAACTCATGGGAAAAGACAGGTGGTATTCCTGATAGACTCCTATTATCGTGTACAAGATTAGGACGTGGTACATGCAGCAGAATCCCTGTCAGAATAATGCTTGCTCAACTAGTTGAGCCTCATTCAAAGTACTTGAGATGCACGATAAGACAATCCTCGTGTACAGCTTGTACAGAATAGAACAAGCATATCCGACCATACTTACAAAGAACCTTTCACACAAAGATCCCTTCACCTGCTGACCCTCCCTCTGTGGGATGACAATGCGCGAAGTACTCTACCAGTATGAGATCTTTTCTTACTGAAATAAAGTTGCTATATGGTTTGCGAAGTGGATCTATAGTCTGTGGCTTTTTGCTCGGAGAAAGTTGTCTTTAAGCTTATTAGATCCTAAAGCAGTGTCTCCATGTACTCGATCACAACTCGAATTTGTCAAGATAAAAATCAGGAGTGGTCCATTTTTTCTCCATCGGAGATTTTTGTACCCGAACGGAATTGTGGAAACGGAAAGATTGGTGTAGGATTTTCCATTATCGATCCCATATCATATCATGGGACAATAGTGATCTCATCTTCTTTCATCAGATCTCATAACGACAGAGACATCGTAGAGGTTCCATCAGACTGATTCCTTTTTCAGTTGGCTTCAAGATGTTATCTTCACAGCATTAAAGCATTTTGCGAAGATCTTCAACAGCTTATAATTAATTATGATCCAGCATATGAAAAGATGCCAACCAAAATCCACCCACCGACCTTGCCGTTGGAACACTTGTATGTCTGTTCACGAGGGATGATGAGTGAGACCCACTCATGGGAAACACTTCATTAATACTATGTAAATCACCGAACTGTGGGGCTACTATTACATATACGTCCAGCTTATAATTAATTAATACCTTTGGTATATGTTTTGCAATATGATTGAGCTTTATCCAAGTTTTATTCTCGATTAACTCGACGGTGGTGGGGACGCTCACCGAACTTCGTGCTTGAAGGATTAAGGTGTGTTTGGCACAAGTTCTAAAATTTTTGACATGCACGTCGTAGCCTTTGGTTGGATGATAGACGACCATCCAATAATAGGAGGAAAGGATCTCCGTAAGAATGTCTTTGCCATGTAGGAGTTGGCTTTTTCTTCTTGACCGATTAATATTCGCAGCAAAAATGCGGTAACCGGACTCAGCATAGAATAATGGGACCACAAATTTGTGAAGCTGGAGCCGTCGTCTTTCCATGAGCATTTGAATAGAATTCCCCCATGTCGTACAGCTAGATGACTCCCATCTCAAGTGTCGATTCCTTTGTTCGGAAAAATGAATGTCTACAGAAGGAACATGGTGTGGGTAGGAGCCCAACAAGATGGTGTCCATTGTCATTTCGCTCTTCTATTCCAAATTTTCGGACCTTCTATCTATTCTCATTGACCTTTCCTGATCTGGCCTTGGAAGTCTGTTCAAAATTTATTGTTGTGAAATACTTTCTCGAACTGATAATAGAATGTATCAAATTCGTACTCATTTAAATGCACCGATCAGTGAGCAAGTTGGCCAAGCGTCGAACTAAGCCTAAGCCACCGACATCGTGTGATCAGATCTTTTCTCCACCAGTTGCAATGGTTCCGTTACTTAATTAACATATAATCGTCCTCTTGCTTTCCGGCTCTTTTAGAACCAGAAGAAAAGCTGATTCAACCTGGTGCCTCAACAAGGGCATGAAGTTTAGCGTATACTTGAACTTGATACTCGAACGGCCCGTCCTCACTAGTTGTGCGGGCCTCTCTATAATCACCATTTTTCGGAGATTTGCTGGTTAAGCCACTGTGGTTCTCTGGAATCCCGATGACAGCCTGGACAAAGTTTGCCCCAGGTCGTCACCACAATAGGCAGTCGCAACCCTTGTGGATCAAAGGGAGATTTGCCAGCATGAGATTTTGATACCAGGACGGTGATAGATCCTGGTATTGGTTTACTCAGCTAGACTTCCTGATGGAAACGCCAGACTCCTTAGCTTGGGAGACTACCGGGGGGACGAATCCCCCTCTGTACATCTCAGTCCGACACCCGAGAACACCTCCCAGCCACGATGAGGCGGTAAACCGCTGGGAGGAAAGATTGGCGTATAGGGAGACTACTCTTATATGTGCAGCTTCATATCGTGGCCTGGGTGCGTTCGTTTGATCCGTTTCCGATAAGGTCTTCCGCAATTCGAGATTAATCACCCCTTACTGGTCGTGTAACACCTAGCGCCATAAACTGGGGCACCTAGTGAGTGCTGTAACGTGGTTAGCTCATTCCTAAAGTTTGTTACCAGCGGATAGTTTGTTCTTCCCCGGATCGTGCTAAGGGATTTAGAAGTCTTTACTGAGCATTGGCTAGCACTTGTGGATCGATGGTAAGCTTTGTGTCGGTGACAAAATCTTCGGTTGTTCATTCAAACAGTTGAATCGATCGAACACTGATATACAAACGAAGACAAAAAGCTGATCAAACGCTCTAGGATGATTCAACTAACCAATCATTTATTGTGGTAAACTGTTAAAGTGAAAATGAAAACCGTAAACAAATACTAATCTTACTTTTTTTCCTTTTATTACTGGAACCTACTTCCTTATTACTACTGGTAAAACTTGAATATTAGAACATTACTAATTAAGTTCAGACTAGCCATCCATGAGAAAGAACTTAGTTATGGACTTTAAGTGTACAAGTACTTATGTAAAGAGAAGTCACACAGCGAATTGATTCCAATTCATGATCAAGGCACTAAGAAAGGTGCCAGCACTGCAGCCTAAAGGCATGTGACCAATTAAAATTTATAAAAAAAAAAACGATGGTCTTAAATTTCTGGACAATGGATAGGATAACCTCTGGCATGACTCCAGAAGGGATACGAGCCGCATGACGATGGAGCGCGTTTGACGCGAAACACAACAGCCAGCCAGCCATCAGCTATTCGGCGCCGTCACCGCCCCGCATCACATGACACTCACACACTTACTCTAAGCACACCCATAGACGATTTATCCCTCAGAACTCGAGGTCATCTGAAAGCTCCCTATCCCAAGGATTCACCCTATAAGCGTAGTGCTTCTCCTATCTAAGGGTCATCTTGTTTTCCATCCTAACCGTGTTATTCATCCTTTTCAAGAAGAAGCCGCACAGTACATCACTGATAAAATTTTTCTAGAGTAATGTTTTAAAGGTACTAATCCGGTATGGATTGACACAATTGCTGTAGTTGACAGTAGTACTGAATGTAGTACTTTACTAGTAATTGGTGCGTTCATGGTCACGGATTCCTTATTTCTCTTACCCAAACAGGAACAACGGACAGTGTATGCTCATGTGCTGAGCCGTGAAAACTTACTTAGCGCTGTCTTAGGGTCACATTGACAAAATATTTCTTTTTCAGGAAGAGATCCGTTATCGTCTTCAGAACACCCGAGGTGTCATCCCTCTCTCTGCCTTAGTGTTTGATACTGCCCGATTTCCTCTGGAAACTTCGAAGTAAGACATCGATGTCGTCGCCAAGTTCAGGAAAGCGTCGGATGGATACTGACGTAATCAAGCTGTGAGTTCGCACCGTTATTGATTGTTTGCACTTTTATCGATTGTTTTTCACTGGTTGGAGACGGCAAGAGCGATGCGGTTTTCTGTTGATGGTTAACAGTTAACTCCTTTCAAATGTAGTCGCGTACGTTCAGCAGCAATACTGTTGCCAATCTACCAAGACCGACTTTCTTTTCTACTCGGCATTGATCACTACGATATGCTTTCCATGAGCAAAGAAGAAGAAAATATGGTCCTCATCTCAACAAATTGAGGGCTTCCGCCCGGTCTTCTTTTGCATAGAGGACAATAGGGATGCCCTTCGTAACTACGTTTTGATTCATTGTCTTTCTTGATAGGTGGAATGACCGACGTTTCGATGGTTTCGCCTTCGTCATAGCCGTTTGTTCTTCGTAAGTCTTCCAGTTATTTGGTGGAGATCATCCGCACAGAGTGTTACATGGAGGAGGACTGTCTGTTGGCCCATCAGGAAAGACAGTGCATTTCCGTTGCCAGTTGGCCTCATCTAACCAAGATTTTCAATTCCCACGGCTAGAACACTTTTGCATCGTATTTTATGCTCTGCTTAAGTAGATAAAGTCGTATATGAATGGAAACTAGTCTGACACCAGGGCTAACCCAACAGCACACCTATGAGTGCTTACATCGACATTTTCTATTTCTACCTTACCGAAATTGTTTACGCACGCATAACAGCTGTATAACGTGAAATTTTACTCATGGAGTAACTCGACGAGCTCCATTGTCTCCATTCCTATCTCTTCTGTGCAAGAGTTATCGTTCGTTGGAATAACTCGAGATGCATCATGCTTACCCTATTTAGGCCTTTAGTTCTAACGTTTTCATGTTCAGGTATTGATGAGGGAGCGTGGGAAGTGGGACTGGGTATTTTCACATATGGTTTTTCCAAGACTTAAGGCACCTTACTCGCTTGGACACTTGGATGGCCCGTCTTCAGTGGTTGTGCGGGTCCCAGCATAATTTCCATGTTTTCAGAGTTTTGCTGGTTTGGTCATAGTAGTTCTCTAGAGTTCGAGGTCGGCCAGGTCGTCACCACCACGGACAGTCGCCGCCCTTGTGGATCAGGGGGAAATTTGCCGCCATGCGACTAATTTGATACCAGGACGGTGGTGGATCCTGGTATTGGTTTACTCTCACGTATGCTTCCTGATGGAAACGCCGGGCTTCTTAGGTTGGGAAACTCCGCTGGAGTGATGAATTCCCCCGCTGTACATCGCAGCCGGGCACCTAGGAACACCTCCCAACCCCGATGAAGCTGTTAACCATTGGAAGGCTTAAGGCACCTTACAAATTTTATTTTGAGGTCACGAAGAAGTTGCGTGGATGCGGAATCACTGTGCCTCACAGGAACTTACGCTGATCATAATTACATCACATAAGCAGATCATGTGATTCAGGTTTTTTCGTTTATTTAGGATCGAAAGCAAACACGAGGTAAACATCACCGGTGGACTTAATGAGTTCAATGTTAAGTTCTATGGGCCATCTGGAAGTGAGTTGCATTTGTTATGACTAACCATTCATAGGCTATACGTGAAAGCCCAGGCTGCCCGTTTTTACGGTGTTCATGTGTGTTTCACCATATCTTCCATGTAATAGTGCTGGTTTGGTGGCGTACTATCTTCCTACACTATCGAAATCCAAACCAGAGTGTTCTAAGATTGTGGTCACTTGGGATTATAAAACCTTGTGGATTAGGGACATGTTTGCCGTCAAGCCAATAGGTTTCATCCAGCCCGGTAACGATCACTAAAATTAGTTCGAGCTGAGTTGGGTTTTTTTGGAAATGTCGATTTTCTTCCCAACTTGTACGATTCAATTGGGAGGTGAATTTTTGCTGTATGACGCAAGCACTAGCCATCCGCCGTGATGCGATAAACAACTGTGGGGAGGGGTGTACAGAGGCAGGTAAGCTAAATAAGAGTCAGTTGCTGCATGAATGATCCGTCTTTACTGTCGGATTACCTTCATGGTGAAAGAGCAGTGCTTTTATTAAATGATCTGAATAAAATGCAGAAGATTTAGCCGCATACGAAGGAGGAGTTTGGCGTGTACGTGTTGAGCTTCCCGAGAAGTACCCGTTTAAGTCACCATCAATAGGATTTATGAATAAAATTTTCCATCCTAACATTGATGAAGCAAGCGGATCCGTCTGCCTTGATGTAATTAACCAGGTAGGCTTTTCGTTCTGTGCATATTGATATTGAGAACTTCAGTAAACGTTAACAAATGGTAGACTTGGAAGTTGTAATATCGGTGGATTCCTGGTTTGCGTACGCATGACGGCTCGTATGCCGAGTTTTTTACTTTTTGGGTTATCGGGTATAGCTCAATGGTGGGAGGAGCCCTGCAGTACAGATGGAATTTATCGCCGGGTCCCAGGCTCACCAAGCCTCCCATCCTTCCGGTGTTGGCAGATTGGTACCAGACTTGTCTGGGAGGATAGCAACATTGGTTGGACACATCGATAGGCTACCGCGAGTCATTGTAAAGGCCAGATTTGCATTCAGTCACCTCCAATGATGTTTAATGAAATCGAATACATGGCGCGTCTCTCAAGGGTTGATCAACAGTGAGAGCTTTACCGTTTTATCCACTTTTTTTAGTTGTCAGGGGGCGACTTTTTGCTTTGCTTTATGGTATAATGACTTTTTTCCACAAATATCTTCTCGCTATCGTTTTCTGGTTACATCTTTGTGTGATTATATAATAAATTTATCGTACTGCAACTATAGCCACTGCTTTAAACCTCTACTTCAGTGTTTATGACGAGCTTTCATTCATTGTCTTTCAGGCATGGACCGCGTTGTATGATCTAGCAAATATATTTGAGTCATTTCTTCCGCAGCTTCTCACTTATCCAAACCCTACAGATCCTCTGAATGGTGATGCCGCTGCTCTTTACCTGCATAAACCTGAGGAGTTCAAGAAGAAGTGCAAGGGTATAAGTCTACTAAATAGGAAATAGGCATCCATATTTGTTGGTTTCAGGAAAATGGAATGAGGTAAAGCTAATGGAATGTTAACACGTAATTTATAATACAAGAACGAACTCTAGCTCAGCAGGGGGTTATTATTGTGCCGTTTTTTTTACTCGACGACCTTTTTTCCATGGACTTCGAATATCGTATTCCTGCATTTTTTGAGAGAACTGAGAAAATTGGCGATACTCTGCAACATGCAAATGCTCTACAAAATTAGTTCATGAAGACGCTATAGTAGGATAACTTGTTCTTTTACTATAGCTTGTATTCTGGAACCAGATTTCCCTTTATGAAAATCTCTGGGTCTATAACCAACAGCGAAATGCTACTGGACCAAATGTTTTCATATAGACAGTTCTGTGAGAATTGTTTGAAACCTGTTAATACTGGAACATTTCCTTAGTAAAAGGAAGCATCTCAGGGAAATCGATTTCGCAAAAATCTATCTTTGTTTTGAAAATCAATGTTATAAATAATTGAAGAGAACCCGATACACAGGTTTGGCATATAAATTAACGGTCATTGTAGACTATGTAGAACGATTTGCGTCCGAAGATGCGTTACGCCGATTCTTCAACGAAGCATCCTCCAAACCGGACTATAGGACAGAGAAGCCTGGTGATGACTCGGATATCTCGAGCATGTCGGACTTTTCAGAAGATGAAGCTCAAGGCATGGAATTATGAAGTTACGGAAAATGCGACCCCCTATGGTGTCGTTAATAACGTTCATTAGACATCTAGGCATAACGTCTGCTGCAGTAACAGGTAACCTAATCAGATGCTAGCAAGAGTTCTAATCTTACATTTAGCGCAACCATTAAATCCCAATGCATTAGGAAGGTGTTTTTCATCTATTCTTGAATCATCGTATCTAAACTGCAAAATTTCACGGTTATCATCTCAAATTTTGTTCTCATGCGATTAAGAAGCTAGTTTTTGTGTTTGTTTCATACTTATTGGTGACGTTATAAAGAACTCCAGTCCAGTATAAGTTTATTGTTCCCAAAGAAAACGCATTCTTCTTATCATCAGTCCAACTTGTCAGTCTGCATGTCAGTTTATCAGCCCAATTTTCTAGTGTGGAACATGTACATATGTTTTTTTCTTTGATAATAAAATTGTCTTTTCTTCAATAAAACGTGGTCCTAGGTGTTGTCCATTTCGGTTTACTGCTTTGAACACTTCTGAAGGCGTTTTTTCTGCATTAAATTCGTCTCGGAGTAAAGTTCATTCTATGCACAAAGTTGTAATTAGCATTTTCCAAAACGCCTGATGGACACGAATAGGCCAGTGGTAGTGGTGCCGTTCAATGCACTCAAGACCCTGGTTCGCAAGTGGCAGGATCAATCAAGTCCTTCATGGCTCCGAGTTCGGGAAGTTCATACCGGAGTAGTACGAGGTTAACTACATCCAATTCACAAAAGCTGGCGAACACCTGTGACGAAGACCCAGGAACTACTCTAGCAACCCAATGCAACGATTTTAGGAAGAGTCCAGTCGACAAGTACTCAACGACATGCATAAAGAAGAAGTCATTAAACAACGGTAAAACTCATTCGTGAAAGTCCGAAGGTTTTTCTGGATGGAATACGGACGCGAGGAAACAGATCCAAAAAGCGCTGTAGAGAAAATGTTCGATATCATGTCGTATAGTAGTAAGGAAAGTAAAAGCAGTTGATTTGTACTATGAGGAAGTGTATTGTTGGTAAGAATTCCTTCCCTCTTCGTGGTTTTTCGTGCAAGGTAACAAACTTTGTAACTCTACGGACGCTCATGAGCCAGTAATCGTCCTTTACAAGTTTGCCGAATACTGAATACGTCGACATCCATGAGCAGAATTGCTGGGACTCGGTACACATCACGTGAGGAGTGGACATCTAAGTTATGGACTGTTTGGGGAATTCCCTACTAAATTTACCAACGTGAACATAGAGTAAAATGCTGAGATATAACCAACGTCAGTAACATGTTATCGTTGGAGTCAGTCTGTATTTTATTTCTACAAAACAACACAGACATTTGTAATCTGTCGAAGTCGTTATTGAAGTGATCACAGTAAGATCTTCATTTTTATCACTAATTTGCTGCTAATGGGTGGTTTCTGTGTTGATTGCTAAGGACCTCGACGAGAACCAAGTGGAGGTAGGCGTCATATGTTGTAGAAAGTTAGGATTTCATATTTATGGAATAAAAGAAGTCTGGGTCTACTTTATAATGATTTACCGATTCTATTTCATTTCAAAAAATAACTCTAAGACCTAAAATGTCTGCATTTAAGTTTGAAACTAGTAACAGTTCTGATACTTCTCAGACAGTTCCCTTTGACTTAGTCTATACGGTCGATATTGTTATGATGGAAGAAGTACTTTAGAGCTTTCGACGACTAGCCGAAGTTCTAAAACCAATCCTATAAAGTACGGGAGTACGTTCCCCTATATGCTCAGCGTTTTGCAGCATAATAAGCAGCTTGGAGCTAAGTGTTCCCGCAATAATCACACATACACATCCACGTACAAGTCCAACGCCGTCGACTAGTCGATTTTCTTTGAAACACAGCTACAATCTATGACTACTATTCATCTTCTTTTACTTACTTGGACCCTACCAACGGTTTGCCGCCTCATCGCACCTGGGAGGTGTTCCTCGGTGTTGGACTACGATGCACAGCGGAAGGAGTCGTCCCCTCAGCAGGGTCTCCCAAGTTGAGGATTTTCATCAGGAAGCCTAGCTAAGAGCAAACCAACACCACAACCCATCACCGTCCTCGCATCAAAGTCGCATGGTGACAAATCCCCTTCTGATACACAAGGGCTGCCTGTCGTGGTAACAACCTGGCGTGGACTTTGGCCAGGCCGTCCTCGGGATTCCCGGAAACCGCAATGGCTTAGCCAGTAAAACTCCGAAAAATGGTGATTATGCTTGGGCTCGCACAACTAATGAGGACGGGTCGTTCAAGTATCAAGTAAGTTATTTAGTGTTGGACACTTGGATAGCCCGCCTTCACTGATTGTGGGGGCTCCAGCATAGTTCCCACTCCTTTTTTTATTCATCCTCTTTTAGAAACAATAATTCGTAACGTTTCTTAACATCTATAATCAACGCTCACATTTCTGTGATGTCTTTGTATGTACTACATACGTGAGAATAATTGTACAAATTTGTAATACATGGAAGTAACAGAGTGGTTACAAATCTAAATGACCTATAGGACAACAATAACCAATAGCAAATTATTGGTTCAATTTAAACAGTGGAAGGCTGATGGTTGTAAAACACTTCCAAAAAGCAATGACTGATGCATCATCTTTAGAAGTCTCGTTTCGAAGTTAAGCAAGTAAATAAGACATTCTATACTCCGTAACAGAAGCCATTTATCAGACAGTTTGGCACTTCATCACAAGATCTCTAGTCATCCTTTTTACTCGCGTTATCTCCTTTCTGAAATAAACAGAAATATGCATTATGCATCAGTTCACGGAGGTCCCCCATATGAGAGATCTCCAGCCGGCTAGTCGCGAGGTTATGTGGCGCGTCCCCACGTGGTGGATAAAGGTTAATCGCGGACCAGAAGCGACCGCATGATTCCCTGAGACAGGTGGATCCAGGGGATGGACCCTCGTTTCTGCTGCGCCGATTTGGCACATAGTCTCTTTATTTGAGAGGCGTATTCATACGTGCGTGTGTGGGTGCGTCTTCGCTTATGGCGATTGTATTCTACGAGTCCATTCGGCCAAAAGTCTGCAATCAAGTGACTGGGAAGTATATGGAAGGCGGTTAGGAGTCGCCTCCAACAAATAAGCTCCATGTCCACTCTGGGACAGCCCGGCAAGCTAATCGTGGGTATACCCAGCCCCCAGTTCAAAGACTAGCAAGCTATACGTGGTTATCAAAATATCAAAATGCTAAACACGGTAAAAGAAACGGGTCTCATTCCCTGATCTCGAAAGGGCTTCAAATTTGGTAGCGTTGGGTAGGAAGAGTACGGAGAGGCCGCTGGAATCTCAGGGCCAATGTAGGCTGTCTGGATCGCAAAGAACTAAGGCGACGATCTGTGCCCCTACAATACACGCACACCTGCATTTGAGTCCTCAATAGAAGACTTGCTCATGCAAGCAAGAAGGATAAGGTACGACGTCACCGGCCTGGCCCAGACGAGATGACGCGACCCATTCAACGCCGTCAGTGACACCGGAGAAGAAATGTTCCTCGGAACAAGCGACAGTTGAGGAGTCGGCGGCGTCGGTGTTTTCGTCAACACGAGTTTGTCTATGAACATCGATTCATTCGAACAACTCACAACGCGAATTAGACGTTTACGACTAAAAAGATGTGGATCAATAACGACTTTGACAACCTTCGTCGTTTACACGCCGACATCAAACTATGGCGAAGAAGTCGAAGCGTTCTATATGGACTTGGAGTTCTATAGAGAAGACCACACATTCTTCAAGGTTATCATTGAAGATTTCAACGCCAAGATTGGACCAAGAAGAACGCCCGAAGAACGTCGCATTGGGACTCATGGATTAGAATGGAACGAACAGGGTGAGCGGCTATCTAACTTTATCATGACGATCAACACCATCCATGGTACCTCGCAATTCCAGAAACCCCATCCTCAACGCTAGACGTGGGAGTCTCCCAGTGGAGAGTACCACAACGAAATAGACCATATCATAGTAAACCGAAGGTTTTGCCTAACTAATCGTCGCTGTTGTCCCAAAATTCTACACGCGATCAGACCATCGCCTACTTCGTGCAAGATTCCATTTCTCGCAGAAAGGAGAAAAAGCAGCTAAATTCAAAATCGAAGTTCCAAAACCACTATAAATTGGGGCTTGTTCAACTCATTAGTCGGCTGTTAAGAAGATGCCGTTGTCGTTAACATCGACGAGGAATACGATTGGCTCATTCATCATTTTCACGTTAGCGCTATCAAAGCTGAAAGTTCGAAAGACACCAAGAGACGTCTGTCTCCATAAACTCTCGAGCTGATACACCACCGTGGAATCACACGAGCTGCAGGCAACCGCGAACTAACATCCGAACATGCAAAAGCAATGCCGACAGGCGATAAAAGAAGATTTTAAAGAAAAAAGAGCAGCAATAATGGCCGAAGTTGTAGAGGTTGGAAAAAGAGTTCACAAAGTCTACGAAGGCTTCGCCAGTTACAAAACCAAGATGATTGCACTCTGACGCCCAGACTGATCAGCTACAGCTTCCAGAAAAGCAATGGAGAAAATTATTCACGAATACTAAACAGATCTTTTCGATGGCCACGTCCACCTTCCGTCATATGAAATAAAGGAGGATGGATACACTGTATCACCGGTTCTTCCTTCCTAAATCCGATGTGCCATTTCGTAGGTAAAAAATCGAACAGCACCAGGTCCGCACAGGAAAAGATGAGAACATCTGAAGAACCTTCCACAAGTCCTTGTAAAGACACTGGCTTTGTTTTCACACGTTACCTGCCTGAATGCAACGTCCCTACTCAATGGAAGACCAGCAAGACCGTGTTATTGTTCAACAAGGGTGATCTACACGATATCGGCAATTATCGCCCAATCTGCTCACTGTTTGTCGTCTACAAACTTTCACTCGAGTCATCCTAAACAGTATTGACGGAACTCTGGACGAAGAACAGCCATGTGAGCAAGCATGGTTTCGAAAAGGATTTAGTACAATGGACCACATCCACACGATAACAAGGCTCATTGAAGTATCGCGAAAGTACAAAAGGCCGCTCTGTCTCACTTTCATGGATATGCAGAAAACCTTCGATTCAGTTGAGATAGAAGCAGTCTTGGAAACCCTTGATAGTCAAAGAGTCCCTACTCAGTACATAAAGATTCTTTAAGAGCTGTACAAAAATTTCACAACCAAGAAATCACCGTTCTACAACGTTATTAACATTGACGTCAGAAGAGGGCTTATCCTAGGCGATGACATCTCATCAAAATTATTTACCACTACCGTCCAGACTCTCATGCGAACACTTCAATGGGATAATATGGGAGTGAAAATCGATGGTCGGCAGTTATACTATCTTCGCTTTGCTGACGATATCGTCCTTATAACACCAAACATTAGCCAAGCGGAACGTATGCTTGCCGGCTTTGGTAGAACCTGTGGAAAGACTGGTGTTCGACTAAATGTCACAAAAACGATGTTCATGAAGAACGGATTGGTTTCGCATGCCCCATTCACACTCAACGGAATGAATATCTCCGAATGTTTCAGTTATGCCTATCTAAGTCGGGAAACCAAACATGTTGAACGACTTAGCTCCAGAGTTAAGCAGAAGGAAAGAGCGACTTGGGCAGCTTTCAAAAGCATCGAGGAGAGAAGAACAAAGAACACCCAACTCCGTGCTCACTTTTTCGACTCAACGGTAATTCCTGTGTTAACGTATGCGTCAGAAACCTGATCGCCGCGTAAACAAGATGATAATTCACACAGCATTATTGAACGCGCAGTCGAAAGGACGACGCTAAGAGTATTCCGTATAACGCTAGTAAGGGAAGGGACTCCGAGGGCTCCAACCTACGTCAGCGATCAAAAAACAAAGATGCCGTCCTATACGCCAAACAGTCGAAGATAAGGTGGGCCCAACACTTAATACATATGAATGACAACAGATGCACAAGAGTCGTTAATGGCTGGATTCCTCGGGATGTTAAACGCACTGCACGTAGATCACCGACCCGATGGTCAAAGTTCTTCATGAAAAGCCTAGAAGAAGGCATGACGCTCAACGAGTCCCTAGAGCGAGCAGAACCCACTGGGTTAATCTTGCACCCGACACGGGAAAATGGAAGAATTACTAGCGCCCGCTTGAGTCACTCGACGATCAACGGGACTACAGGCGATACGGGTGATGCATTAGTAACTCAGAAACAACGATAAAGAAGGTAGAAAGGACAAAGCTCTCGGCGTTGACTAATCCCTGAGGGATTAGCCATGCATTCCACTTCATTAAGCATCGTTTGGAGGTAAGTGAATGTATATTTGGCCTTTACAAATAGCAGTGGCCTACCGATGTATAAATTCAGCGCTGCCACCCTCCCGGACAAGTCTGGCACCAATTTGCCGACCTCGGAGAAATAGAGAGCTTGGCAATCCTGGAGCAGAGGTATCGTACCTATGTGTATGGCAGAGCGCCTCCGACCACTGCGCTACACGCGCCCCCATACAAGCCATTAGAATCCAATTTATTAGAATCAAAGTCAAAGAGCCGACCCATGGAAAAAGAATACCTCAAACTTCACGAGTAAATCCGACACGCGATCATATTCAGTTTGCAGTGATTCCGCCTGCTTGAGCAACGTATCACGATCTGTCTGAGCCTTCTTTAGCTCAGTGCCTAGTTCTTCAATTTTGCGATTTAATTCTGCAACTTCTGAATCACCACTCTGAAAACAGTGGTAAACAAAGACATTAGCCATAACCAAGAAACCTCTTAACACTTACGGCGTTCATTAGGGTCTTGGCTGCTTTTGTGGCACTTTCAGCTTGTCGCATAGCTGCCTCACTAGCAGCCTCAAGTTGAGCTCCACGACTGATAAGCCCCATGATACGCTTGATGACGCTTAAAAAATGTTGCGAAATGCCATAATAACAATGACATACCATTACCGAAGAAAAATGTACAGGAAAAGCAATAGAGCGAAACCAGAAATGTAGAAGTTGCGTTGCGCACGAAACAAACGCATGTGAATGATTGCATCGGTATCGGCAACACGATGTATTACTGACGACTCCATAGCTACTTCCACATGCGAGTACTTCTTAACCTCGCGAACAGAATCTTGAACAAAATTACAATCTTGGAAAATTCTTTTCTTGTCGTCTTTGTTTACGCACTAGTTTACTACCATTCTTCCTCATACACAGAACCACATCAAGGACAACTACATTAAGTGCACAATGGCCGGTTACCGATTCCATACCACTGATCTCATGTTATTTCTGTTACTGATATTACCACATCAAAGCTTACCAGCAAATAGCACAAAAAGCACAAATGCTGCGGAATATGAGTAGATTTGACCATGAGCTGCTAATGACGAGACGAGACGGCTTTTAAACAACTTACTCCACCTGAAGCATAGTAAGTAATTGTTTCTACGATCTAGCGTCCAATACAAAATGTAAAGTAGGAAAACGATGGACTGTACAGTGTAGGGCGAATCCACGGCAAGAGAAGGATGAATGTCACCACGATCTCCACGTACAATACTGCGGCTACAATTGACCACTGAAGGGTCATTTTGTCTAAAATGCATGTTTTCGGTACTGAGGAACAGGGAAGTTCAGAGCAAAAGAACACAAACAAACAATAAACGGATGTGAACGTCTCACAACGACTGGATTCAGAGATAAAATCAAGTATATGTACAGCTCTTTATTACTCATAACACATCGTAAACATGAGTATCACTAAGATACTGTCGGAATACGTTTATACTTCGATGGAAATGCTGTCTACGTACGAGAAAGTCGATAGTCTGAAATCCAACGTCAGAGGAAAAGAAAAACGAGCGTCAAACGAGATGAATAAGGTCACTCAGTGGACTTCGCATACCGAAACTAGTACCATCAATAAAAAGCCGCTAGATAACGCTAACTGATCGATGGGTATCAAGAGTGTTAAGATAAAATTAATCATAGGGACGCAACATAACTTGGAACGAACTTGACTTACAAGTTCATCATAAGCAATACGTGCACAACTAGCACCTTGTGGACAATCCCCCACCTGTTACACTGTGTTACATAACTAATGACAATTGGAATCACTCCTAGCACAGAAACGAAACTTAGAAAATCGAAAGCATTCAACTCAACAGGTGTTGGCTAGTGAACCTCAATCGATTACTTTCGGGAACACTCACGACCACCCTTCTTGCCGGAGGAAAATGTGGCACCTTACTATCGCAAATAGATTGATAAAACGTAGCAATACAAGATCATAGGAATCATCTCCTCAAATATACCCTAATTTTCCTTAGTTCCTTCACATGAGCATGCCATACATTACAAAACTGGACAACACATCCGGAAAATCCTCAACCGCCGCAAGCAAACACTACACCAATACGAAGGAAACTGAAACCGCTCTACTGAATTCCACTTGTTCCTGAAAAAAAGCAGTCCGGGATCACTAAACTCATTCATTTTCAATCACATCTCATCCATACTTGGACAATCTTAAGTAATTGACCAGTTAAAAGAAATGAGAAAAACACCACTAATGTGACGAAAATAAGTCAAAGCATACTTATATGGCGTCAAAAAGAAGAATGAATACGATAAAACGAAAATCGATTGTGTAGCAAAAGAAACCTTTTGGAAGAGGAGCGTCAAAAAAAGAAGTTAGAGGAGAGGAGATATGCTCAGTAATTGTCTCAAACGAAGACCATATACACAAATGATGAAACGATAAGTGTGTTTTCTACCAGCCCAACACTATTGTATATCATAGCAAGAAAAATGACATCATTCAGTAATAGTACGAGCAAATGTGAATTCACAATTAACTCTCGGTAAATTCACGAATATACCATGAATTGATGAATATGCACTCCCAGCTATCAATGTGTTACGGTATTACTCTCGTGCGTACTGCAGAGTCCATTCCTTCGCTGTACGAATCGCTTCGGATTCATTCGTTTTCCATTGCTCAGCCACATCAGTGGCTAGTGGATCCTTAACGTTTTATATATATATATATATATATATATATATATTTTACAATAACAAGATGAATATACAAACGATGAAGGGCATACGTAGTCCAATGGTCGGAGGCACCTTGCAATACACATGAGATCGATCCCCGTGCTCCCGGTCAACCAAGTCTTCCATCCCTCCGGGATTAGCAAATTGCTACCAGACTTGTCTGGGAGGATAGCAACATTGGCTGGATACATCGGTAGGCCACCGTGGGTCCTTGTAAAGGCCATACCATGAATTCAGTCATCTCCATCGATGCTTAGCGAAGTCAAATACCTGGCGTATTCGTCGGTATTGATCAGCACCAAGAGCTTCATCTTTTACAGTTTTATAACAAGCTAATTTGAAAGTCAAGGAAAACCTGATCGAATTTGGAATTGGAACCATAAAGTCATTAAGCACAATATGAAAATAAAAGCAACCCTTTACGTGTTCTTCATGGACCAACTGAGTCTTCATTTCCCCGCGCTCAAGGTCTTCGTCAGAAAAATTAACAGTAATATTAATTCAGTAGTAATTGACAATAAAAGTAATATTCGAACCCACCTCAGGATTTGGTGCTGATAAGAGAGCCTGGATTGACAAGAGAACAGTACGAATTTGCAGAGCAGGAGACCACTTATCTACAATGTTTTGCAATCAGGCGTAAAATTCGAGACTAGAGATTGCTCGAATTTAGAAAAGACTACGCACTTTCTAATTCTCTTATGTGTCAAATAGGATATCGTAGACATATGATGGGACAATCGAACAGTGAAGTAACCATTTTATGATTCCCTTAGGTGTCAAAACAGGATAAGTAGGATACTGCTGATATAGGAGAAGACATTCGAACAGTACAGTAACAATCAAGGTTAGGGTTTACTACCTATCGTCACCATTGCGTCTCTGACAGTGGTTATATACGACAGACTACTTTCTAACTCCGATTAGAAGACCTTATGAGTTGCACTTTGTGAAAGACGCTAATCTTCTCAACAAAATGTTTGAATAAATATAGTGGAAACATAAAAGTGGAAAGCAGGACAACCTTTTAGAATATCCAAACAGATTCTTCCTAGCTTGTCAATATTCGGATGGTAAATCTTGGTCATAAATCGTACCTTAAATGAACGAATCAAGTCAATTACGTCAACAACTCATATATCTTGCTATATGAATAAAGAAGACATGCATTAATCCTTTCACGATACAACGATATTCATAAAACAATAACAGAATGAATTTTTAGCCTTCTATGCCACAAAAGGACAAACTACTATCTGGTAACTAGTTCGTAAATCCTTTACGTTAACCTCACTATAATAACGCATTGTGATGTCACCAACTACTACTCAAGAAAGATACAGCACTTTTGGAGCGGCCATTGGATACTCCTCCGGTAGAAACAGCTCCAATTTGAACACGCCGCCAGCAAACGGAGAGTCTTGAGGTCCAGCAATCATCACGTGAAAGTATCTGACAATTAGCACATGCCTATTGCATTTAACTTCCTCAAATAATTCGACAATATGTGATGAACAAACCGGGCATTGTTGTCATCGGGACTCGCTGAGATACCAGGCACTGGATCAGCCATTAGCCTTTGCGTTTCCTTGATAATTCGTCGCGGTAAGGCACCTGCCATGTTCTGTGTAGATCCTTATCCACTGATCCTAAATTCTGGTGAAGAAGGATGGTATGAATTATGGCAAAACCTTTTCTAAAAATCTTGGAGAGAACGGAGGCAACATCGCAGGCAGCAGATGACCTCAGACGTAAAGGATACTCGCTACAGTAATATCATCGATGGGTCCTTAAAGAGACATTGGAGCACGTTATTGCTGCGACGTTAGGCGCTTAGTGGGAAATCCATAACATTCTCCACATAGCTTGCGTGCTAATAATTTGGAAAGGTTTTTCTACTTGCAGACCGAAAAAGGAAGTCATGTTGTCGTCACTAACTAACCCAATTAGGTCACGATGTTTTTCGTTGCGAAATATGGCACCCTGCGAGTAGGTCATCACAGGAGTGCCCAGGTATCTGTACTGATAGCTTGCCGACGAAAAATTCGAACTCATTTTCAGCTTCAATGGCTTTGCCAGAGACTGGATCCTGCTGTACAACGTATCTAAGAATGATGCCGAACATAGCTGGTGTTTTCTCGAATTGAGCAATTACAGATAAGAGACGATATGGCGGTCAGCACAAATTCATTAAACCACACATTCGATCCACGGAAATCCCTCATATGAGGGGTCTCCAGCCGGCTAGTTGCGAGGCTATGTGGCGCGTTCCCACGTGGCGGATAAGGGATTAATCGCGAACCAAAAGCGACCTTTGCTTCCCTGAGACGCAGGTGGATCCAGGGGATGGACTCCCTATTTCTGCTATGTCGATATGGCGCATACTTTCTGTATTTACTAGGCGTATTCATGCATGCATGTGTGGGTGCGTTCTCGCTTATGCGGATTGTATCCTACAAGTCAGTTCAGCCAACAGCCTGCAATCGACTGGAAGTATATGGGAGGCGGTTAGGAGTAGCCTCCAACAAATAAGCTCCATGTCCACTTTGGAAGAACACATGAGTACCATGTTCAGAGCACAGCAAGCTATCCGTGTGTATCCAAATGCTAAACACACTAAAAAAAAACGGGGCTCATTCCCCTGACCCCGAAAGAGCCCTCAATTTCGCAGTTAGGTAGGACGAGTGCGGAGAGGCTGCTAAAATCTCAGGGCCAATGGAAGCTACCTGAACTTCAAAGAACTATGGTGATGATCTGTACCTACAATGCACGTACACTTGCATCCCAGTCCTCGATAGAAGACTTGCTCATGCAAGCAAAGAAGGATAAAGTACGACGTCATCGGCCCTGCCGAGACGAGAAGACGCCAGCCTTTCAACGCCGTCTATGACACCGGAGAAGAATTGTTCCTCAGAAAGTGCGACAATAGAGGAGTCGGCGGCGTCGGCGCTCTCGTCAACACGAGTTTGTCGATGAACATCAATCCATTCGAACAACTAACAACGTGAATCGGACATTAACGATTGAAGAGATGTGAAGCAATACCGGCATCGACAATTATTGTCGTTCACGCATTGACACCAAGCTTTGACAAAGACCAAGTGGAGTTTTTCTGAATGGACTTGAAGAAGTGCTAAAGAGTAGACCTTACATTCTTTAAGGTCATCATTGGAGATTTCAACGCTAACACTGGATCAAGAAGAATGTCAGAAGAACGTCGCATTGATTGAGACCCACAGCTTAGAATGGAACGAGTAGGTGAGCGAATGTCCGAGTTTATCATGACGACCAAGGCCATCCATGGACTCGCAATTCCAGAAGCTTCACCATCCACGCTGGACGTGGGAATCTCCTAGTGGAGAGCACCATAACGAAATAAACCACATTATAGTAAATCGAAGGCTCTGCCCAACTGATGCCGCTGTTGTTCCAAAATTCTACATGGCGTTAGAACATCAATAGCACCCTTTGTGCAAAATTCTATTCCTCGCGGAAAGGAGAAAAACGGCTAAATTCAAAGACCGAAGTCCGAAAACCACTATGAATTGCGACTTATTCAATTCATTAGTCGGCTGTTGGGAAGATACCGTTGTCGATAACATCGATAAAGAATACGATCGGCTCATTCAACATTTTCACGCTAGCGCTATGAAGGCTCAGAGTTCGAAAGTCACCAAGAGACGTCTGTCTCCAGAAACTCTTGAGCTGATACGCCAGCGTGGAATCGCTCCAGCTGCAGGCAACCGCGAACGAACTTGCAAAACAATAGCGACAGGCGAAAAAGAAGATCTTAAAGTGAGAAGATCAGCAGTTATGGCCGAAGTGGCAGAAACTGGGAAAACCATTCGCAAAGCTCATCAAAGGTTTGCCAATTACGAGACCAAAATGTTTGCACTCCGACGCTCAGACGAAAGAGTTACAGCGTCCAGAAAGGTAATGGAGAAAATCATTCACGAGTACTACTTAGACCTCTTCGATTGCCACGTCCTCCTCCCCTCATATGAAATAAAGGAGAATGGATATGTCGTACCAACGGTTTTCCCTTTTGAAATCCGACATGCTGTTTTGTTGGTTAAAAATCGCACAGCACCAGGTCCAGACACGATAAGACGAGAACACCTGAAGAACCCTGAGTGCAAGATCCCTATTCAATTTAAGACCAGAAAGAGCGTGATACTGTTCAGGAAAGGTGAACTCCACGATAACGGCAAGTATCGCCCAATCTGCTCGCTGTGTCTGTCGTCTATAAAGTTTTCACTAGAGTCATCCTAAACAGGATTGACAGAACACTAGATGGAGGACAGCCATGTGAGCAAGCAGGATTTCAAAAAGAGTTCTGAACGACGGATCACATTCACGTACATTCGGATCATTCACATTCACGGATAACAAGACTAATTGAAGTATCGCAAGAGTATAAAAGACTCCAGTTATAGAAACCCTGGACGATCAAGCCGGTCCTACTCAGCAGACGAAGATTCTCTGTGAGCGTTGTAAAAATTTCATAACCAAGGTATCACCATTCTACAACGATATTAACATCGACGTCAAAAGGAGGGTTATGCAAGGCGACACCATCTCGCTAAAATTATTTACCACCACCCTCGAGAACGTCATGCGAACATTGGAATGGGACAACATGGGAGTGAAAATCAATCTTCGGCAATTACACCATCTTCGCATTGCTGATGACATCGTCCTTAAACATCAAACATTAGCCAAGCGGAGCGAATGCTTGCCGACTTTCTCACAAAAACGACGTTCATGAAGAACGAATTGCTTACTCATGCCCCATTCACTCTGAACGGATCGAATATCTACGAATGCTACAGTTATATCTATCTAGGTCAGGAAATCAACATGATGAACGACCTAGCACCAGAACTAAGCAGAAGGAAACGAGCGGCTTGGGGAGCTTTCAAGAGCATCGTGGATGTGGTGAAGAGAACAAAGAACACCCGACTCTATGACGACGTTTTTAACTCAACAGTACTTCCTGCGTTAAAGTATGTGTCAGAAACCTGGTCGCTGCGTAAACAGGATGACAAATCACTCAGCGTTATTAATGAGCGGTCGAGAGGAGTCACTAATATAAGGGAAGGAATAGAAAGCTGCGACCTACGCAAATGATCAAAAACTGTGGACGGTGTTATATGCGCCAAACTGTCGAAGGTAAGGTACCTCAAACACGTAATCTGTATTAACGACAGCCGATGGACAGGAGCCGTTAGTGACTACATGCCTCGGTATGTCAAAAGTACTGTAGAAAGACTACTGAGTGGATGGTCAGACGTATTTAACGAAATTCTAAAAAAACGATATGAAACTCAACGAGTCCCTAATGCCACCCAGCGCTATAGGATGATCTTGCGAGCGACTCGAAGCAATGGAGGATTTAATGGCGCCCGCTCGAGTGACATAAAGATCGACGGAAGACACGTGTTGCGGATGGTACCAGTGTAAAACACCAAGATACCATACTACATAAGTACTTCTCATTAAATACGTTCCTTTCACCATTAAGTCCATCTTGTATTTATAAAGAATTAAAGAAGTCTTTGATGTCTCTGCCAAATAGTACTTGCAAAGAGTTAACAATAAGCGCACTAACGTCTTTTATCGTGTAGAAAATCGGAAGACGTACTTCAGACGAAAGTGAAGCCCTTTCTCGAACACCTGAATACTTGATTTGTCTTCAGAATTCGTGTAGGCCCCACGTCTGTCTCTATCTAACTAGTGCGACGCAGTTAGGATGTCTCTTTTTTTGGGACTTCTGTGAGAGTTGTTGTGGAAGTTTTCGAACTGTTTTCATATGTAGCTGTTAGCTTTCGTAAACAGATAGTAGGTTTGCATTTAGCAACCAGCAACCCTTCCAGGATCTCGACGAGACAGTCATCAAAGTAGGTGCACTCCTAGTTAGGATTAAAGATGGATATGGTGATCTCAGCTCATAAACCTCTGTTTGACACTAACAGTCAGAAGCGTTACGCCATTACATTAGGTTAAAACCCGAGATAGTATAGAATCCAGAGAAACATAAATTTATTCATACATGAACAGTCACCAAGTGCAACAGCAATTTGCGGAATAACGACATAGTGTCAATACACTATTACAGCACAAAATGAAACCAATAAATAGTCCCTATTTGTGAAAATACCCAACGCTCAATCCTATCGCAACAGATTTGGTATTCCGCAGACAGGCTCTCATCTCAGAGCAGAGAAAAGGCGCTTCGCATGAGATGCAATTGATACCCAGAAGATACACAAATCATTGGAAACAACGGCACGGTAAAACACTTGAGAGAGAGATACCATATCTACAGCTCTTCCTTCACATATTTTGGCTTCAACTCCTCGATCCTCTTGACGAATTCAGATTTCTCAGTACATCCTTTGCAATCCTGTAAAGGTCAACTTATGGGCTGTAACGTTGATTTCTAGTTTTTGTCTTTTAAACATCAAAATCATGTTTTATTTAATAATTGTACACCTACAGGCTTGCAGGAAAGTCTACAAAACTTCTCTGACAAGGGAGTAGTTTTCAGGAATCTAACAAGCGTGCGTTTTTCAATTACACAATGAAACAGTGTGACCAATTTGTTGAACGTCAAAAAGTATGTTTACAAACAAATTAGCAATTGTTAATGCAATAAAACAATGATTTCCGAAGCCGTAAACTAGATCTCGCCAATTTTTTGGACTACCTGTAGAGCTCTTACGAAAAAATACACACGCACGTATTTAACAAAGAAAGCCAAGCGCAACCTCAGTGTTATCCTTTTAGAGAACCCAGAAATGGTTTACTGTATTAACATCTCACTTAAATAACAATGAAAAACAAAGGATCGGTCGCTGGTTTGATCCGATGCCCCAGACTCAGCAAGCCTTCCAACCTTCTGGGATCGGAAAATTGGTAGCAGACTTGTCTAGTAGGGCAAACATGCTGCCTTGACATATATGAAGGCTACCATCATTCATTGTGCAGGCCAGATGCGAATTTTTCATTACCAAAATGGTTGATGAAGTCGAATAACATGACATATCCTTCAAAAACTGATCAAAACCAAATGATTCTTCATTTATCTTCTAATTTATACATATTGTTGCAGCAATTCCTTATCTGTGCAACTAGAGAAACTTGATTTAAGTTGATGACCCATCTTCACATCACGTGGGAATCCCAGTGCTTCCATTCGTCTAGTTTTCTTGCAAGTGCCACAGACGGAGGTGGTCGTATTCGCGTGTTGTTGCAGTTGCGATTTAAGGATATGGAACCTTATTCCATGTGCAAATTCAGATAAACACGTCTAACGAATAATTCGGCACATCTTCCTGGCACTTTTCCTCCAAATCGTTTACATTTTTTCAATATTCAATTTTGTTCTTTTTATTCACCTGTCATCTTCTCTTTTCGGCCCCTTGATGTTCATTTCTTGTGGCGTATCCTGCTGGGACTTGAAGACAAGACGTTGCTCTAAAATGTGAATTAAGAAAACCACCTTGGCTTTCAGTGGACCAGTTTATCTTGAGAGAAGGTCGCCGAGTACCCTGTGTGTTGCTTCTTCGACATGGCTCAATTGCCAGCCCACGTTTTCGATGCGCAGCTCACAGATGAAAGAAATGCAGCGTCAAATAGCTGAGCACGTAAATTGGGATGAGTAAGCTGACAGTCACTGGCGTCTATCGACAATTTAAGAGTGACACATGCTATTCTTATTAACTGAGTTTCCAGGATAAACGAAGAATGTGGTCTTCAGTAGGAAATTTATCCAATGTTTCCTCTTTCTTCCTGAGTTAGATTGTGGTCCTATTCATTCGTAATCTGATTTTTTTTTCTTGTTTTAATGAACTCAATAAGCAACGCCTTCGCTTCTGAGATATTGTTGGGGAGAGAACTGCCATTCGACACTCATCACTGTTCTCACATTCGAGAGATTGCACACTGTAGCGCGGCGATGACTAGTATTGGCGACGGTGTGTTGCTGGTCATATCTATGCACCAGATGGAACAGTGAACGTTCAGTGAGAAAGCTATATAGTCGTTATATAATGACTAGTACAGCTGGCAAGCGTTTTCATGTGGGCGCGCGTCTACACTTGGGTCAGTCAAGCTAGAAATGGTAGCGTTGGTCTCCTTATTATGGAATGTTTTCTCAGAGTAAACGAAGATTAGCACAAGAGATTGATGGTATTCAGGTAGAAACCTATAGCCATCAAGAGTGTTTTGATATGACCAATGCAGTTGCACCTCCTACGGCTTGCTCTGTAGATTCGACATCACACACGCTCTTGGAGATGAGGTTTATCATGACCTTCGTTAAAAGCTTATAGAGCACCCTTAGTAAACTGATCAATCGATAAACACAAAGGTCATCTCTTTCGTGCAAAAAAAAACAATCTGGGACGACCTCCATTGGTTAGACGTGTGCTCCATTTTTGCAGATATGACCCACGCGTTCTGTGTGTAGAGTTGGCCGACAGCTCGTAAGGCTCAACCAGAAATATTGCCTCGTCGAGAAGCTGTAATTCCAAATTGAGTTTCAAATTGTAGCTCGAACTTCTACAGAAATAAGTTTCCTGGTGTTCCTCTAGTTTTAATGGTTCGCTTTAGCACATACGTGGATCTGAGGATGTCGACGACATTTCTTTTAGCCTTTTTAAAGCTGTCTTTAGAACAGTCATTTGTCGGTAATGATGGAGATTCTCATCCACCGCCCCGAAAATGACCATGATGATTCACAAGATGCGCCCAGCACCGGATATTGCTGAAAATATCGTGTATTAATCAGAAGCTGCTTGAACTTGCTAACTGTGTTTGGCACTGATTCGAAGTCTTTTCAGCAGCATCTCCCCTTGAAAATCCGTACTATTAACTCCAACTCAACAATATCAACAGCTGATGACATGGAATTTAACATTGCTCCACTCTGTTGTATTTCGCGTAGTTAAGTGATCTATATCCCAGATACAATCTAATACACGACAAAAACTAGGCCCTGACAGTGTACAAAACAGTGAATTGACAAAAATGAAGCTTCAGCAGATCTTTCGTGAGGAAACTCCTAGGTAGTGCTGTACAAATATGAAAACCTAGGAATGGATAGTAATTAGCAAACAAACCACAACTGATTACGTAATGTAAAGTTTTCATAATGGTAAGCTTTACTAGTGCATTCAAGTTCCAACCTGGCTACTGGTATTTTTGTACTTGCGAAATAATAGGTACTGAGAAATTGCCGACAACTACTAACTACATTTATTCTATCGTCAACCTCAATTTGAACGAAGTCAGCCCACCTCTCCCCATTCGTTAAGAATATTCTTCAATTCCTTAACACGCATTTTCTTCAAGTCAATTTTACTCCAATCCAATGGTTTATCTGAAAACTTTCGTTATATAAAAGTCAAAGATTGCGAAATTGGCACCACGCGATAATCATAAGAACACAATATTTTAATAAGCCTACTGCTTTATGCAAAAAAGAAAAGAATTGCACAGGAAGAGAATTATACCTGTTGCAAAAATAAACTAACCATACTTGAGTTCGCAAATTTGTGCGTCCTTGGATTTCAATTTATCACAAACTTTTTCTGGAGGCATGGACCACGACAGCTGCTTTGACACATCACCCATAATCGATGTTGCTGACTCGGGAAGAGCTCCGATGTAGAAGCACTTAAAGATGAAAAACTAAATACCTTTAAATTAAGCGGAACCCAAACTTCCCGCAATGAGGACATGCTTCAACAACACAACTTTGCCACTTATCGTTTATCCCTCCCAATCCATGCTATTTAGGTTTTAGCATTGAGACAGTAGTAAGAAACGTCAGAAAACGTTTGTTAAATATGATCGTGTTAACACACAGTGACCGATATGTACTTATACATATCTGAAAACAGTTAAGCTTTTTAACCGTAAACAGTATGTAAGTTGATGGTGGGCCTCATCTATTGATTTAAAAACAATAAAGATCATCAGATTCTTATCAACAAAACCTATATCCGTTTATTACGACAAAATCCTGACACCTTAGATGACATAAATCGTTTCCTTCTCGCTTTTCTAAAAGTTGTAACTAGTATTTTTAGCTGTGACGTGAATGAATATGGATATTTTGTTCCCGGCAAACGCAAAGGACCGTTTTATGTTTTCGGATTGTGTCATTAGTTTACAAATTTTAAAAAATTGGATATTACCAGAACTACACTCACAACGATGACGAGATATTTGCAAAACTTGGACCTTGGGCTAGATCGAACCACGACTACCCTTTTCGCGGGCTCGCACCTTACACTCTGCACCACGGAGGAACTCGCCTTGCGCTTCTCTCAGGTAGTAATGTCCTCTTGTGTGTGTAGAGCATTGATTAGAGGCGTCCTACTGTACACATGGATTCAATCTGGCGTCTCAAGCTCATCAAGCCTTCCATCCCTCCGGGATCGACAAATTGGTAACAGAGCTGTCTGGGAAGATAGTTACACTGACTCGATATATTGGTAGGCCACTGCGAGTTATTCTAAAGAGCAGATATGCATTCAATCACCTCGAACGATGCCCAAGTCAAATGCATGGCGCCTCGCTCAAGGATTGATGAATGCCAAAAGTTTTACCGTTTTTGTCCTTTAACTGTATGAAGTTACCAACTTTAGCAATCTAGGTTATCGAGAAAATGGAACTGAGAATTACTCTTCTGTTTAAATACAACACGATTCCAAAACGAAAATTTAAAAATTACAACAGCAGGGAGAGCGCTAAAGCTGGAAGTGGATGGCAACTTCATCCCATAGTTCAAGTTTACAGCAGAGATCCTAATATTTAAAATGAAGAATAACGGCAACATTTCAGCGTGAGTTTCGCTTTTAAGCCAACTGAAATGATGTCTCAAAGCGAAGTCTCATTTTTCAAGCATGAACAAATGGTTGTGTGTCACACGAACTGAACGAAAAACAAAGATATTCAGTTCGGCTTCTACATCATTCCTTAGCGGTCGGTGATTTTCTATTCCTACTTTCCTTTTTGCTTTCGGTTTTAATATCGCGTCCGAATCAACTAATACGAAGATTGAACGAAAAAATCGTTACCGAAAGGATACTTCCCTCTGGTCCACATCGTGGTGAAGACATGAAAACACCTCGCAAGGTTAACTGAAACCTCCAAAGAAGATTAAACTGTCCAGGAAACCATAAACCAGCCTCTGTACCCCACACACTGAAGACTCTGGCCTATGACGTCAAGAGGTGAAACAACTGGTCAGAGGTGAAAAAAACAGTACGGCACTGAAAGCGGATATGACGAAAGCCTACACAACACGCCATGGAGATTGTTTCTTGCTGTGCACGTTTAATACAAGGACACTCTCCTCAGACGACTATCTTCATGCCGCACTTGAAGCCGTAGATCCCATAAAATTCCATGCGATCAGCCTACAAGAAACAAGAAACAAAAAGCAAGAAAACCGACGTACACGCCAGCTAAACAACAGGACCCTTGTCACTCGCCGAAGAAAGGTACCGTCATGAAATATCGGTGACATAGGAAAACTTGGACTGGGAGAAATAAATGTGAATGGAAATCATCATATAAGACTCCTAGTTGCAGCATCCCTTTTCCATGGAAACTCCTTTATTCCAGGGAAAAGAAAGTCGCCACTGAAGATCTGAGTCTCCTAACGGCACGACTCCTGCAGAAACCACATTCTGATATACGGAAAATGGTGCCTACTTGATACATTGGTAGTCTCATTATTCTAGACTGGTTCGACCACCGCTTTCCTTGCATGGAAACTCAATTTAGTCGTAAGTTAGAAAAGAGTTCATGCCATGGATCGAGAACAAAGAAGACCAGCTCTATATGATGGCATTTTGAACGAAACTATCCAAACGTGACTGGCAGATTAAAGAATACTCGATCGAAGACTGCCAATTGCTTGCCGAAGGACTCAAAAGTTTTGCCGAACTCGTCTCAGTTCCTCAAGCAGGAGGGACAGATCACGCCACCACTACCACTAAAGAGTTGCTTGAGAAGAGGAAACTGAAAGTTGATTTTACTACAACCTGCTTAGCACGGCTAGTAATAATAGTGTACAGTGCCATATAATACTTACTTAATACTTGAATAGTCCGTCCTCACTGGTTGTGCGGGCCCCAAAATAATCTCCATTTTTCGGAAATTTGCTGGTTAAGCCATTATGGTTCCCTGGAGTCTCGAGGACATCCTGGCCAAAATCTACCCCAGGTTCTTCACTACCACGGGCAGTCGCAGACCTTGTGGATCAGAGGGAGATTTGCCACCATGCGACTTTGATACCAGAACGGTGGTGCATTCTGGTACTGGTTTACTCTTAGCTAGGCTTCCTGATGGAAACGTGACACCCACGAACACCTCCCAGCCACGATGAGGCGGTAAACCGTTGGGAGTGTCATATAATGCTAGCGTCAAATGATCTAGTGTCTTTGCAGAAAGATCTACATCGATACGGGCAGAACAAATCATTAGAAGCAGCATAAAAAAGCAACAATCCGAAAAAATGCCGTCGGGACTTGTGTGAATATAATTTTCTGCCGTCAGCCCTAATGAACGAAGCACTAAAGCTTCCTGCTATGATATGAAATTGATGATAGAGAAACACCACAGCTCCACACCAGCCTTTTCTGTTTCACAAAACCGTCCCAGACCCTAAAGCTCGAGCTAGAGAAAATGCACCTGAAATTCTCCCCTCTGAGATTCGAGTTTCGATAGAAAATATCAAAAAGGCACGAGCTCCAGGACACGATAATATTACCACCGAATCCTTTAGAGCTGAGAGCTACAGTTAACACGTATCTCCCGCAAAACATAGTACATCTTACCTTCAAAACGAAGCAACCCCAGACCAGTGGAGGACGTAGCGTACGATCATCCTCCAGTCCAAGAAAGGTTACCAAAGGGATACTATCAACTATCGTCCGATATGCTTATTGAGAGTACACTACAAGCTCTTCACGAAAATTATCATGTCGCGCATATCAAGAGCATAGGATGAAGAGCAACCAGTTGAGCAAGCAGCATTCAAACCGTCTCTAAAGTACCACTTGCTCTTAGTCCTGACTTATTTTGACTATGAAAAAGCGTTTGGCAGCGTGGAAATTGTTACCGGAACTGCACTACGAAGATACAGTTTTTCCATCGACCTCCTATCACATCCATAGGAAAAGAGGTGTGACTAGGCGACATAATATCGCCAAAGTTGTTTACTGATGCACTGCAGTGGACAATGAAGCCACTCGATTGGGGGTGAGAAAGGCATACATATCGGTGAAAAATCCCCTTCAAATTTTCGTTTTGCCCACGACATCGTCTTCTCAAGAAGTACCAGAGAACCGAGGACGATGATCAGTGAGCTCCATAAACCGTAAAAAAAAAAAAGGACTACGCATAAATCAAAAGAAGACCCAGTTGACGAAGAATCCATGGTGCAAAAGAAAACAAATCATACCGAATGCTTCTCTGATTACAGATACCATCTCATGCATATACCTTCGGTGCTCATTAAATATGGAGTACAACATGAACGAAGAATTAGATAGGACACGGAGACCAGCTTGGGCCGCATTCCGTCCTTTCGAAGAAGCCACCCAAAGCCACCACCCAACTAAACGACCCGAAAACCTGCGCTCATCTTTTCGACTGGACAGTCCTCGTAACACTCTTTTATACAGCACAGACGTAGGCCTGTACTTCAACTACGTCAAGAATACTGTGCACTACTCAGACAGCGCTTCAATGAGGTCTTCTGAAATAGAACTAGCAAACTCGATTTCTATCCGAATTGCGAAGCTATGATCTTCAAAACCTATATTATCTTCGAGACCCAGGCGAACACACATCGATAGCGGAACATAGATGGCCCACTCACATAATGAGTATAACAGATGATAGGTGGACAAAAGGAATGGTACAGTGGACTACACGAGGACGCATGGATCCCTTAAAACGACCGCCTATACGATGGGTGGACGTGTTCGTAACTAAAATTAATCAGATGTAAAAGCAGCTACAGTTGTTTTACGGATAACGGTATGAGACTTGTACCAGCCATCATGCCTGACGATCGTGAAGCAAATAAACAAGTGGAACATGTGCGGGGGGCCGCACAACAGGTAAAAGCGTCCTGCCCAAATATCCAAGCAAGTATCCAAGTAACTACAAAAAGACCACTTCATGAAATAAGCTCTAGGAATTTTATTGGATTCTATACGGTAACCTATGATTTCTTGATCCGTGGAAGGATTGCTTACGAAAACTTTCTGACTGTTCTAAATTGCTACGAGATCCTTTCACAATGAGTATTCACAGGCACTCTCCTCAATCCATTACTTTTAGAACTATTCTGCAAGCAGAAGACAAGCACTGCATCCTCACACTACATCGTCTATAAGCATGAATGGTATGTGTGCGGCCAACTAGTAGACGTTACCATGATCCATCACACAGCTACACCATTGTCACTATTCCGAGATGTTTTGCAGTTTATCCTGAGCCTATTTCGGTGCTTATTATACTTGCCCCTTCTATTCGATGACTTTGATTCACTAATAGCAACTAAAGTTGAAATAGAAATCAACTGACAGGTGAATTACCGGTCAATGAAATCTTTTGAGAAAAGGTCTTTCGTATGTTTCCAAGTGCAGAATGGAGCGTTCCCAGCCGATACCTGCCACAACATCTTTGTTGGATAAGCTATCGAAGCTTATTACAAGAAGTCTGGGAAAAAGTCCTGTGTGACAAAATAAACAATAAAAGATGGTGAATATTCAAGGAAACCGTTCTGAAAACGGATACTTTAGAACCAATACGAGACACCGAGTAATAAAAACATACTTGTCGGCTACCTCTACCCTCATCCACCGTAAACAAAAAAGAGATGCCTCAAACACATTTCTAAAGGCTACCAATGTGTGCACAGAAAACGAGGAAAAAGAACAGCCTAACTTAACCTGCAAATAATAACATCCAATAGCTACAATCAGTGGAAATCTATTTTAAGTTTGAAGGACAAAGAGTCTAAAGGAAAATGTAAATGTTAGAACAACTGTTCTTAAATGCTTCAGTGCGATCCTTCAACTTGCCTTTCATTTCCGATAAGGTAACCACTGATATTAGGTGGACTAAGCTAATGGAAACTGCTTAAACTCGAATAAACTCATAACAAACTATTGCAAGGCTTTGGTATACCATGGAAATAGACTTTGATAAACGCGGCTACCTAAGGATTTCTACCAGCTGGCACTTGCGATTCTCAGGTCAGAGTTGTTACTGTTTGAGTTATTATTAGTACTTTGGATAAGGTTGACCTCGGGACTCCAAGGAACCATAGTAGCTAAGTCAGTAAAACTCGAAAAAAGGAAACTATGTTAGGGTCTGCACAACCAGTGAGGATGGGCCACCCGAGTATCCAAGGATTTTTAGGGTCGTTGAAACACGACCACTTCTTTATACAGTCGTTCACTCAAGAAATTGGTAGGAAACAACATACATAAAGAATGTCTTATAGAGTTAAAATTTTATTGCTTTACTCTCTAGCGTCCCTTTTTCCACGTTGAAGTTCACAGATCTCGTAACTAATTGATACAATTACGTTCTCTACAACTGATATAAAATAAAGACTGCTTTCGCGTAGATCAATCTCTGAGGGATGCACCATGCATTCGACATCATTAAGTATCGTTGTAGGTCATTGAATGCATATCTGGCCTTTACAATGGCTCGTGGTGGCCTACCGATGTATCGAGCCAGTGATGCTATCCTCCCAGACAGGTCTGGTACCAATTTGCCGACCCCGGAGGGATGGACGACTTGCTGGACCTGATGCAAAGGGATCGATCCCATTGCATGTGTATTGCAGGGCTCCTCCGACTACTGCGCTATATGCGTCCCTGCCATTGATATAGTAGTCGTAAACGAGCCTTCCTCTCGTTTTTATGAACGAAAAGCAAGAACCATCAATATTTTAACTACCATCATTACTCTGACTATGTCAACGATAGCAAGCGTCAACGCTTGAACCATCCCATCAAATTTATCTGTGTCCGCATGAAATAATACCCAGGGCACTTAACTATAACGCGAAAAGTAAGATAACGTTTTAGAAATGTTAGAAAAGTAATAACTGGATTCACAAATACACTAACAATGTAACGGTATTGATTTAGTCAGCACAACGTCCTTGTAGTACGTGTTGGTTCAGTGTAACTATAGACGATTACCAAGTAACTCTTGAGGAAGTGCAGAACCAACTGGTATAACTCACAAACTTATGCTCTTTATTCCTGGTGTTCTTGCAGTGCTCACGTATCACTTTAGCGATCGGATCTGGTTTAGATTTGTCCGCCTCAGGCACTTTAGCCATGGAATCTTTTAAGACCTTCACACAAACTGAAATATTAAAATGAGATCGCTAAGTCAACGTTCCCTTCCAACGGTTTACCGCCTGATAGTGGGTGTACGGTGTTCCTGGGTTTCGGGCTGCGATGTAAAGCGGGGACTTCTTCCCCTGGCATGGTCTCTCAAGTTAAGAAGGAGTCCAACGTTTCGATCAAGAAGCCTAACTAAGAGTAAACCAATACCAAGATCCATCATCGTCCTGGTATCAAACTAGTCGCATGGCGGCAAATCTCCCTCTGATCCACAAAGGCTGCGAGTACCTATTGTGATGACGATCTAGGGTATACCTTGGCTAAGGCTAACCTCAGGACCTCAGGGAACCACATTGGCTAAACCAGCAAAACTCCGAAAAACTGGAAGTTATGCTGGGGCCCGCACAACCAGTGGAGCCATCCTAGTATCCAAGCAAGTAAGTCAACGTTAAGTGCAAAAGTAACTAAGGACGATAAGCAGTGAATATTTATACAAGTTTCAATAATGCCACGTACCTTCACATTGTGTTTGTGAGAAAGCAGGACCAATCACCAAACAGATAACAAAAAGCTCAAGAAGCATATTCGGACTAGAAGTTGAGGGCCGACAACTACAATGCGTCAATCAATAACTGCAAAAAAACAGACCATAAAACCGATCCACAGAAAAAAAAAACATTAGAAAGGATGTTCGAGTATAGGATGGCAGTGAGACGGAAAAGAATGAAACAAACTGAAGCGGATATCGTGGAAAAGAACGAAGCCAAGTGAAGAGGAATATCGATGAACAGAATGGAACAGACTGAAGAAAAATATCCTGGAAAAGAATGAAACAAAGTGAAGACGAATATACGATCGGACCTCATTTTATATACTTCTCGAAGAGCTACGTCAGCACTCAAGCAATATCGCTGACGTGGGCTAACAGGGAGAACGCACCGCATTTGCGCCTTCCAGGATTGTTGGAGTGGGTTTCCACGAATCATTGTTTAGCGAATCTGGGGAAGAATCCGACGAGACCCATTTAAGTTTAAGATGTGCTGGATTTCAACTGGTAGTAATATCTAGCCGATAAAAATGCTTAGAGCGATGTTCATCTTCAAACGCATGCCGTATTGATTTTTACAATTTATCTTTCAAGTTCTTGGTGCTTTAATTGACTGATTTAATTGATTGAACAGTTCATTTACAATTCTATATTCTTCAGAACTCTTCCTAATTAGCTACAATGAGGTTAGTGATATGTCCCAGTGCGCTAGAAGCTGATGTTTCCAAGGCATACGCATCGAAGCCTGTACTGGCTCATACTACTATCCAAAGCGTTTATTCTTTCGCAGTCCTTATCTTTTAAATCAGACTTGCTCAAGAGTAGCAGTGGTTGCACGTAACTAGCAAGATTCTAATCGTGGTAGGACGAGATGAGCATATACTACCGTAATACTTTTGATACTTGGATGGTCCGTTTTCACTGAACGTGCGGCCCCCAGCATAATCTCCATTTTTTGGAGATTTGCTCGTTAAGCCATTCCCAGGTCTTCATTACCACGGGCAGTCGCAGCCCTTGTGGATCAGAGGGAGATTTACCACCATGCGACTTTAATACCAAGACGGTGGTGGATCCTGTTATTGGTTCACTCTTAGCTGGGCTTCCTGTAGGAAGCGCCGGACTCCTTCTCAGTTTGGGAGACCCTGTCAGGAGATGAATCCACCCGCTATACATCGCAGTCCGACACCCAGGAACACCTCCCAGCCACGATGAGGTGCTAAACTGTTGGGAGTGCTACTGTAATAGGTCCATTTAAAATCAACCAAAGCAAGCAATTTCATTTACATCTTCTGAACTCAACAGTTTATAATGACAACGTCCAGGATGTTTTCTTCTATATTTCTTTCTCTATTTCAGTTCTATATGAAAGAGGTGTTCGTGGACAATGTGGCAGATTTACAGGGTCAATTCCTACCACTACTTGCATGGCGCAAATCCCACAACAGCAACTCTTTAAGAACCTTTGAAAAGGTTCTGCACTGTATTTAGGTCACACAGAAACCGTATTCTTCCTTTGATAAGCTTATACGAGCCTCCATTGCTTAGAAGCCTCGTGTAAGCTTATCAAGGAAATAATGCATATTGATTGGTCACTACGAGGTTAAAGGAAAGTCAGGTTTGAATGAAAATCTTTTGATCCTTGATGATAGTTGATATGAAACGAACTTTAGCCAAGCCTTAGTCGTTTTGTGATAAAGTTAATCAGTGGACTGTTAGAGCTTCAAAGCGTCCTGGGTTAATCAATCCTTTCAGGATGTACCTACCAAACATTCAATTCTTTCAGGTATCTTAGGGATGCTTGTATGCATATATGACATATGAAATGACTTGGAAGGGGCTACCGATGTACGAAGTCAGTCTTTCCATACCCACAGACAAGCTTGATACCAATGCGTGGCACCAAACACCTCGGAGCTCCTGGCAGCTCTAACGTCCAGGTTTCAAAAGCATTGTCGACATGGGTATCAGCTAAGAAATAAAATGGATATGAAATCACTGCCAACACGATGTCTAACAGCATTCTTCAACGATCCACCCTGACACAGTGCTCCAGCACAGTTTTCCTCGCTCTATCCTCCCATCTAACAAAAGAGCATTTGTCACGTTACAGGCGATGCGATCAATCGTCAGATTTGTCTTCTTTTCTTTCATAGACGTTATTCTACTCTTTACTGTATCACTATTGATCCCTTGGCTAGGAAGACCCTTCTATAGTAGGCACCCTTACCAGCCGTGCCAAGACTGGCGCTTTTCCTTGCAACTCGTTTTGGCGATGGATCCACACTCTTTAGTTGTATAACAACCTTTTCCCTATAGTTTTGAAGTCCTTTGAGAACTTTGTCTTTCATTTCAGTCAGGTTTACTTCTAGACATTACTCATAGAAGTAGAGCACTCTGTCTAAATTTTCGCCACCAATCCTTTGTAATCATTCTCTTACACGATAGTCAGCAGAACAAATACGGATATGTCATGCTGAAACCATTTCTGATGGGACAGACCAATCATTCGAACTTCAAATAAATTACTTTATTATTAAGAAAAATTTAAATGTACCTAGAAAAGAAACAATGTGAACTGATGAAATAGAAATAACGAGGTGCAAAAAAGCGTAAGACAAGAATGACATAAAACTAATACTTCATCACAAAGACGTACAAACACATCATACATGCGTGACGACTAGCTTATACAAACCTAGATCCAGAGAGGAAGGGAAATCCAGAGAGAAACTGACACAGGAAAAAACAAACACAGACGAACATAAGGAAGCATATGATATGCAACGGAACACAACATTAAGCCTGAGCGATTATAGATTTCCGAGCACGTAGAACAATAACTGAAATCAACCATCAGAAACCAGTTCTTATCGAGTTGCATCCGCGGGCTCATATACACAGTACTGCTCACTGTGTAGCAGAACAGCTAAGTCTGACTCGTGGCATAGTAATTCTGTAAACCGACGATCACTTAGTCTAGGCATGAGTAAACAATCACCTTTTTGAATTTCTCAGCTTATATCTTATTTGGCTACGACGTTTCGGCACCTTCGCCTTCTTCAATGTCGCGATGATTCGTGTGGACTATTCACAGCCACTCATCCTTGCGATGCTACTCTTCATAGTCGTATCAAGTCTAACCTTCAGAAGTGGAGCCCTGCTCCAATTAGAACGAATGGCTGTAATCAATCGACTCTAATCGTCGCTGCTCCGAATAAGGTGAAGGCGTCAGCATGTTGGCCGATTAAAATCTTTTTTGGAATGAATCAAAGTCGAAAACGTTCTCTACTTCTAGTCTCAGTAACCCATCTTCGAACAGCTGACAGAGTTTTGTGACCTCCGCTGACGAACGAAGTCGAATGTATGCCAAGATTTCTTTCAATACTATGACAGAACGCGAAACGGTTACTTACCGTGGTGATGAAGATATATCACAGATTTCTGTATCTATTCGTGCTTAATGTACTGCATAAACCTTGTATGTAATGGAGCAAGCAGCAATAGAATTATAGCAAGAAAAGGTGCAAGAGATATGATGAAGACCTGCAAAATAAGTAGTCAAAAACACTGAAATCCTTTAAAAATAGGTCGCATATTACTGTTGAGACTCATATTACATTAATTCACAGTGTGAACATGCACCATTAAAAAACCACCCTCTCAATGTTTAAATTTCCTGCGGTTTCCTAGGATGTCGAATGAACAATTAACGGTATTAAAAGGTTTTACTTGTTTACTTGATAGTTGAATGGCCCGTCCTCACTGGTTGTGCGCGCCCCAGCATAATTTCCATTTTTGGAGATTTGCTCGTTAAGCCATTATGGTTATGGTTCCCTGGAGTCCCGAGGTCAGCCTGGCAAAAGTCTGCCCCAGGTCTTCACCACCACGGGCAGTCGCAGTCTTTGTGGATCAGAGGGAGATTTACCACCATGTAACTTTCATACCAAGACGGTGGTGGATCCTGGTATTGGTTTACTCTTAGCGAGGCTTCCTGATGGAAACGCTGCACTCCTTCTTAAGTTGGGAGACCCTGCCAGTGGATGAATCCGCGCTGTACATCGCAGTTTAAAAGGTTTTAGTGAACTCAATTGGTTAATCGTCACGAAAATACCACATTATGGAAAAAACTAACCCAATCACTGAGCTGTAAACGAATCCCGTTAAAGGGTTGTGGCCTTATTCAAAGGGTCACCCAGGTTAATAATTGTCCCTAATATCCACTTAGTAATACAGAAAAAACAGCCACACACTGTCGTGGAAAAGATACAATTGCAAGATAGCGAATTTCATTCCCTAAGGATTCCTTTGTGCAATGAACTACTTGAAAACCTTTTCCCATATTTATCTCGTATGTAAAAAAGTTCCATAAATTACCAGACAAATTTGGAACATGCCACCGAAATAAACAAAAACACTGACCGTATCCTGAAACCTGTCCAAAGCACGTGACGGCTCTGACTTAACCGTAGGTGCTGCAATCTGGTTATGGACCTTCTTCACTGCTGGAGAGGTGCCTAATGAATGAGGACTGCCCAACTCAAGACTACCATTCCATGACATGCCGCTCGATGGAGACACAGAAACAGCAAGAGCGGACTCCAAATCAAGCACACGCGCTGAACAAAAAGTTTACTTTATCAGTTTTCAATAGTATGAGATCCTCAACACAAAAGTGTAGTACTCGTACAAAATCAACGGAGTTTAACAATAAATAATATGTCGTCATAGAAGATACTGAAATCTTCAACCCATTTCACTCAGGATGGAAACTGTGGTGTCCATAGCGATCTTAACCTAACGACACAAAATATTGGCCGTTGTCCCTTGGGCCAGCCATGCAACACGGTAGCCAGGGTACAGTGGATTAACATGTATCCCTCAAAAATGGTTTTCCGGCAATCGACGCTAATATCTCCATCACTGGAGCATTTGTGAACTATGTATAATTTTACAAACGCGACTTTGCTCTATCATTTTCGTCGAATGTATAAATTTTGCACAGGATCCCTTTAACTCTGAACCTGTCCAGAGCTGAATCTCCCAGATATTGAAAAAGGAAAAAAAGATTGGATCTTTAAAAAACCCATCCCAAACGAAAACCAACTCTCCGGTGGGGTATACTTTCTTGTTCAGTCGCTTTCTTGTTCAAAATACGAGGCTTGACGCAAACAGGTGAACGAAGTATATGCCATGGGTTCCGTAAGTAAGAATTCGAAACTGGTGAAACAAGAGCACTTGTATTTCTGCAGGCGAAGAGCCGCAAATTATAATAGATTTTGTTCCAACTAATAAACTAATTTTGTGGGATGACAGCGTACGAAAACTACCTTTCAACTGGAGATTTTCTTTTAAGTACGACTCCATCTCAGACCGGATAAGAGCCTCGCGGGCACTGAGCTCATCCAGATATTCACATTTCTTGCATCCGACGATTCCTAAAATTACACATTTACAATAAACTAGTGCACGAGTGCGTATACATAATATACACATCTATATATTTCAAATATACTTCTGCATATAAATACATGTATATATAACTAATTACATATACAATCATGGATATCCATATCTATACATATATGCACACATATATACATACATACGCGTGTATGCATGTATATGTATATATATATATATAAAAGTATATGTGTATACTGGAAGATGAGGGTCACCATCAGCAGCCGTGTCAATTTTTGACGACTTTATGACAGGTGGTTCGGGAACGGCATCAGACATTCCATTTCGTTCTCTAAGCATCTCATACAACATCGTTAACCAATGATCACATTCATTCAAAGTTGGGTCGTTGTTTAAAGCGTTGACAAGAAGTCGGACTAACGACGACACAGAACGTTCGTGCTGAGCTGAAAAAAAGCGTAAAAATCTATGCTCCTCAATAGGCTGAAAAATGACAAATCGATGTATTGGGGTGTTAGTCGGAAAGAAATCACACAAATGTAACGCCTCACTTTTCGATTCACTCTCATTTAGTCGAGATTCAGCAATGTTCGTTTTCTGCTCCGCTAATGAGAGTCTTTTCTCAACCTGAAAAGCGATTTCGCTAAAAGTATAGCAGCAGATAAAAAGTTAGATTAAAACTAACGATACCACGATATTATGAATACCTCGACAAGTGCAACCTGAGACATATTGCACTCATTAGCTTTCGCTTCGTACACCTTGACGGTTTCATTTAACCTAGCCTCTAGCGTTTGTACCTTTAAAAATTCACAAACAATTCCATAAATTAAAAAAACAACAAGAGACATTATGACAAAGTCATTCTCGAAAACTCACCTGTACACGTAAACGATTACACTCTTCCTCAGTTGAAACGAGGCTTCTGTCAATATCTGCTAATCTCAAGGCCGATTCTGCCCGCTCTTCTTGTGCTCTTCTAGAGTAAATGTCAAATTGCAACAAATCCCGACAAAGAATTGAATAGGAAACATATCATATGGACTAAAACATCACAACGCACAAACCTAAGATGCTCCTTAGATGTAAGCTCAAACTTTGCATTATCGTCGATCAAAGCACGGATTCGTTCCTTGAGCTTATCTGGTGTTGCATTCTTCGAAAAGGTCGCCAGCTGAGCCTCGAGTGTCTCGATTCTATTAAAACGACAAATGATTCTCAACATTAGTCACTCTAACGGCGTATAACACCTTCCCATTAGGGATAGAACATCTAGGCTATCCATTTGAAACAATAAAAAAAAACGAACCTAGATAACAGTCTATCTTCATTAACGAGGGCTTTCCATGCTGCCTCGGACGCGTGCTCAGTGGCCTCCAACAATTTTTCTAAGGATTCCAACTTCTGCTGGCACGCTCCTTCTCTTAAGAAACTTAGTAAAAGCTTCGAACCGAGAGTAGAAGAGCTTAGAGTCTCACTAACCTATGCCTGTCTCGTTCTTTTTATATTATTGAAAACTGTATGGCTAACCTGTACAGGGCTTCAGATAGATACTGCTGAATTTGGAACAACTGTTGATTGTTCAGTAGGGAGGATTCACAGGTTGGTAAAAAACTCAAATGAAAATATACTTCGAACAGAGTAAATTTAAAGCGTAAGAAGAGAATAACGTTTTATTAATACCTGTTCATTTCACAATTACTAATTGTTCCTCCTTCTACCATCTGACCAGAGGCATCAAACAACTGAACCATAGCATAGATACAGCCATGGGCCACTGAAACGAGCACGTTAGATTTTGTGCTCTAATCGAATCGATGATTAAAAAAAACAAAAGATGGAGCTCTCGACGTTGGTCAATCCCTGAGGGTGCGCCATGCATTCGACCTCATCAGGGATCGTCGGAGGTGATTGAATGTATATCTGACTTTTATAATGAGTAGCGGTGGTCTACCCGATCTAGTAAAGCCATCCTCACAAAAAAGTCTGGTACTAATTTACCGAGCCCAGAAAAATGAAGAGCTTGGCGGACCTGAGGCGCGGGGTTCGATCTCATGCGTATTACAGGGCGCCTCCGACCACTGCGCGACACGCGCCCTTTCGATTCGATGATAGAGGGAATTTTGTTAAAGTCAGACGAGCGAGATCCCACCTTAACATTTAAAAACCGAAAAAGACCAAAAGTACTAAAACACTTTAAACCGTGCATCAGAACTGATTCTATGGCGAAAATATAAGTAAGGGATACCTTTATTCGAGTTCTCCACGATTTCAACTCCGAACTGAACAATGTCACCAGTGAAAATCTGCCGTGCTTCCGATTCTTCACCGGTGACGGCTAGCCTTTCATTGTTCACAAAGGTGCCATTACTGCTCTTCGTATCGCGAAGAAAGAAACCACCATTTCGATATGATAACACGGCATGATTTCGTGAAAGTACCTGAACATAAAGGAACGAATCGAAGCCTTTTTTTCGTATTTAAGATGGCTACCGGTTCTAAGAACCTTCTCAAGAATGATAAAGCCAACGCCCACCTTGCAATCAAAAATTGCATTGTCCTTTGCAGCCTTTAGCCTGGCAACTGCTCTACCGATTTTTAGTGGATCATCATCAGAACCAACATGAACTCGACGCTCTTCGAAAGGGTGGGACTTGGCAATCGGAGAAAGTACCACATATGGCCCGTGCATTAGTTGGAACTGAAAGGCCATGATAAAGCACGGAATTTGTATATTGAAAGGAAGCAGAAGATAGTAACATAAGAATGGGGTAAAAAGTTACGAATAAGAACGGTAGTATCAATGTCTCCATTTAAAGCAGTTATGGCAACTGCTGTCCTTCCACCCGAGAGGAGATATATAAAGATTTTGGTTTCGGCTCAACCACTGGGAGATTCGAATGTCCAAGGGTGCACCTCGATGTTGGGACTGAGTCGTGGATATGGAAATCTCCCTTTGGGTGGACACATCAAAGAAAACTACTTTTACGGGAGCACTCTAAGAATTCAAAGTACGACAATATGGAGAAAAAGATGAATTGCATAGTCTTGATCAACATCGAATAAAAGATGATGCACATAACCACAGAGACGTTAAGATATGGGCAAAATTCGGGACCTTCTGTTAGGTTTCGAACCTCCAATTACATTTACCAGCTGAGCTCCACACCAACCGAGGCCCTTCCTTAGCCGTTCTCTTAGCCATATTGTACATTCTTATTAAAGAGAACAAGAGTACTTGATGTATCTAGTAAGAAATGAGCTAAGAGACGATCTCATACAAAATGTAACGGTTTATTGTAACGGTTTTGTAACGTTTTTATTTAACGGTTTTTCATCACATGCTTCTCCAATTGAGACAGCAGAATGAATAATTACGGTCGTACGAACGGTGCTTCGCTGAACTAGGTTAAATGTAATTCCCACGACAGACATTCTACTAACATCGACATTGATCGAACAATTCTTTATATTCTTGTTAAGCAAATACGAGGTGTTATCCTTATTCCATTTATTTACGAGCGAGCTGTCTCGGAGGATTTCGCCTTCTTCAGAGCATGGAAAGGTCAAGTTGACCGCAATCTACCCGGTTAAACAAACCTGACCTTTCGAGGAACTGAGGAAGGCGAAATCCCCCTAGACGTCACCTCGCTCGTAAGTAAAGAAATAAAGTAGGCTAGATGTATTCTATATATGAATTGATAACTCCTGTGATTGTTTTGATCGTGACTGATCAGTAATTCGACCGATCATCAGTGAACGCCTTCCTTGTGACACCTCAGCGCACTTAGCCACAGAAGGCGACTAACTGTCGCCAGAATTTGTGGACCTTACAGGGGTTAGACTGCGTCCTTCATCACTAGACTTCCACCATAGCGGTCATTGCAGCAATAGATGATCTTCTTCAAATTCATCTTTCGAGAGAAGAGACGAAGCTCTTTCGAAGCCACACGGTGTGCATCTCCGAATGAACCCCGGCTATGTGCCACAGTTTAACGCACAAAGACAATGCTCACCATGACGAGGTGGTAAACCTTTCCGGTAGGAGCGTGTATATGAAGACCGAAAGAAACATAAGTGAACTAAATAAGTAACTGTAAGCGGAAACGCCTTAGTCCTAGAGCCTATCGAAAGCAGGATATTTTCCGTTCTAAAAAAGAGCACATCCACTGTAAAAATTCGATAAATATGTCTACTCAGTAGACTCTGAGAACGGAAAAATAGACTTAGTGCTTTGAGCACTAATGACTGACTTGAAATTTATGGTTATTATCCCATAAATGCGAAAACCTGGCTAATGGATACCGCTACTTCGCTGATAAAAGTGCATCTAATGCAATCATCTTGTGTATATATACGGTTTACCGCCTCATCGTGAGGAGATGTTCCTAGGTGTCGAGTGGCGATCTACAGTGGGGAGTTCATCACCCCAGCAGAACCTACCAAGCTCAGAAGGCGTCAGACGCTTCCACCCGGAAGCCAAGTGAGAGTAAACCAATGCCAGGACCCACCACCGTCCTGGTATCAAAGTAGGTCCTCTGATCCACAAGGGCTGCGACTGCCTGTGGCGGTGACGACCCGGGGCAGACTTTGGCCTAGCTAACCTCGGGACTCCAAGGAAACACAATGGCTAAACGAGCAAGTGGAAATTATGCTAGGGCTCGCACAACGAGTGAAGGCGGACCAACCAGGTATACAAGTCTTGGGTCGAAAAAGACGATTACGAGGAATGTAGCCAGAATCACTTCACGGATGAAACAATAAATAATTTACAATTTCTGAAGGAAGTTGACTTGCGCATATCGATTTTACAAAGCAATAAACAAAAACTTCCACTGAGTCCAAATCAATACTGGTGCTAGAAACTCCTGTTGTGTTAAAGGCATTTCAAACCGTTCGTATAATACTAGTCTAAGGTAATGAAACTTAATATTCAAGACTCCTGAAAGCAAAAACTTCTTAGTGAGCACGACGACAAATGGATCGAATCTCATCGTAGCTGTAAATCAAACGAGTATTCTTAGGTATGGTGGTTAAATTCACTATAGCCTAATTCTAATCAGTATTTGGTTTGGAAGCACATTGATATACGATGACATAAGCAGTAAAATCAAGTCAGGGCAGTTAGTGCGCTTAAGAACGATTCACTAGCAATGATATGACCTGACTTAATCCATAAGTGAAAAGTAGTAAAGTTACTCAGATACTATTTAAGACGATAGTAAACCAATTTGGCCGAAATGACCATAAATATCTACTAGAATCCATCTTGGCTTGGAAATTAGCAAGTGGACTATTGGGTGCAGCAGGAGCTCTAGGAGGTCACACATGAACTCGTCCACTCTATGCAGTAGGTCGGGCCATTGTACTTGTACTGCTCTCGGCAATTTCTACCTACTTCTTTATCGCTTAACACCCTACTCTAAAATAAGGGTACAATGGATACGTTGAAGGTATATTTTCTTCATTAACTGTGCTTAGAACTAAAATACTCTATCAAAGTCGAGACAGTGAGTGTTTAAGAGAAGCTGTTCACACTAGGCGACTAAGTGTTTATGTACCAAATTCATTTCATCCTGGGTTAGCAGTTAGTGAAGTGATCAGCTGAGCTGTGTGTTAAATATATGACTCGTTCGGGCTCTGAAGAAATACAAACGAGCCGAAATGTCAGCAAGTATTGTACTGAATAAATCTTATTGTTAATAACCTTGTATTTTCTCACTAAGGTGAAAGTGAGGTCTTAAGCTGTTTAAATTGTTGAGTTTGATAAACAACGCTTATTCGGCTAACGTTTCGACGTCCCCGTCTTCATCAGAGCCGATGACCCCAGTCTGTGATGGTCGATAGTTGTTTGTGGATTACTTCGTTGTTATTTTACTACCGGGTTTAAATGACGGTCGGTTTATGAGGTAAAATCTTCCTGTGTTCCAATTTTATTGGTTCTTTTGTCTTAGCCTCTTCCAAATGAATCCGTTCGACATTCGGAGTCCGGATGTAAACTACATTGCGATGAAGCCATAGAACAGAAGTTGATGTCACAGATCGACGCGCAATCGGAATGTGCTGAAGTTGACATGAAGAAAGATGATACAGTCAGGTACGAAATATCTTAAGTACTATGGTGATAATCGAGACACGTGTGGCGTAGTGGTCGAAGGCGCACTGCAACGCAACGCACGGGGAATCGATCCTCGCGCCCATGGCCCACTAAGCCTTCCATCCCTCGGGGTCGGCAAATTGGTACCAGAGTTGTCTGGGAGGATAGCAGCACTGGCTTGATACATCAGTAGGCCACCGCGAGTCATTGTAAGCGCCAGGTATGCATTCAATCAACTCCAGCGATGCTTGATGAAGTCGAAAGCATGGCGCATTCCTCAGAGACTGATCGACGCTGAGAGCTTTATCCTTTATCTTTCATGGTGGCAATGACTTTCAATACTTTAGCAGTTTTTCTTTCCTGTTCTATTCATCTAGCATTTCAGTCAGAATTCAAAGAAAGTGATGGTAATGATAGTCATCACATTTCTTTTCTTCTTCGTCGAGTTGGTTGTTGGATTCATGAACCGTTCCATAGCTTTGCTGGCTGATTCCTACCACATGTTGTCCGACGTTATGGCTTTAGTTATCGCATTTGTGTGTTTGAGGGTAATTTTCTTACTAAAATTTTGCATTTATCAATGATTATGCTTCGTTCTTACTTGCTTTGCTTACGAGAGCTCTAGAGGCTGAGGTTCTAACTAAGTGCAATCGAATTAAACTTAGGTTGAAGCTCCAAAGAAGAGTTTATATGTCGGAAGATGTTGGCTTATATATGTGTATATTATGAAATGTTGTCTTTTTTTATAGATATCAAGGCATAAGTCAAAGAGAAATGGTTTTGGTTGGGTGCGGGCCGAAGTTTTGGGCGCTCTAGTCAACGGGGTTTTTCTACTTGCAATGTGCTTCACAATATCACTTGAGTCTATTGGGAGAATGATACATCCTAGAAGTATCTCACATCCCCTTCAGGTGAATTCAAACTACGTATTCTTACTTTCTGGCGTTACCGTTTTTCTTTATAGGTACTCGCTGTTGGATGCGTTGGTCTGCTTATCAATATGATCGGAATTGGCATGTTTCATAGTGGTCATGGACATTCTCACGGTAGCGGAGGACATAGTCATAACGTCAAAAAGGTTATTTTTCACGATATCCTTAATAAATAATCTGGTCAGTGTCGACTTCTGTTATCCTATTTTGGTATGAACTATTCATTCTTTCAATTATTTCTCCAAAATCTTGTAAGGTCGTCTCTTAGCCGTTGACACTCTACTAATTTCCTGTTGACTTCTAAGCGGAACGCGAAGACCTTTTGTTTTGGGCAAAACAAGAAATGACTATCACAGCAGCCTGCCTGGGTTACTGCGTTTCTCTCTTCTCTGTAATGGATGTACATCGGCTTCACTAACAATTGGATTTGTTTATACTTTTCGATTACTATGAATTTTATTTTAGCCAGTCGCAAAGCAGGCCACACTAGCTGATTCGGGTGGAGAAAACGTTGATACATCTGGAGAGGAGCATAATGAAGATGAGGATGAATTTTGCTCGGACTCTGGCACAGCTTTTATAAATCGGCCTAGCCGTTCGCACAGTCGCGTCGATCAAGACTGTTCGCACAATGTCAGTGTCACTTGATATTTACTTACTTGAACGGCCCGTCCTCACTAGTTGTGCGGACCTCTCTATAATCACCATTTTTCGGAGATTTGCTGGTTAAGCCATTGTGGTTCCCTGGAATCCCGAGGACAGCCTGGGCAAAGTCTGCCCCAGGTCGTCACCACAATAGGCAGTCGCAACCCTTGTGGATCAAAGGGAGAGTTGTCTTCATGAGATTTTGATACCAGGATGGTGATGGATCCTAGTATTGGTTTACTCTTAGCTAGGCTTCTTGATGGAAACGCCAGACTGTTTCTCAGCTTGGGAGACTCTGCCGGGGTGACGAATCCCCCGGCTGTACATCGCAGCCGACACCCAGGAAAACCTCCCAGCCACGATGAGGCGGTAAACCGTTGGGAGGTAAATAAGACTATTTTTTTCTTTTTTCGCATTCTGTCTTTTTTCTTTTTTATGCTTTTCATTTTTTATGGTTTGGGAAGCAACGTTACGTTGTATAATTGAGTATCCAGAAACTCATTGGTTTAATTTTTTTGAGCTTACAGCAGGGATCTGTTTTACACCGCCGGCTTTTGTATAAGTGGCAATTTATGCTTGAAGAAATACTTCAGGATACTACGCAGATAGTACTACCAATTTTCGTACTTTCGTGTAGGTCGTCGGAACACATTTGCACAATCTCAACCTTTTTATTTACTGCCTACTCTTTTTATCAGCAGGGTATTTTGCGAAATATAACTTCTATAATGTTGAGATATTTACAAAACTCTGGGCCGCAGGTGTCTGCCGATTTGGGCTCCCCAGATCAATCCCGTTGATGGGTGAGATGGGTGATTGCTGCTGGCAAAAGATCGATACGACTAGCCGAGAGACAGGTGTAACGAAGGACCCGCATGGTGTGGTGGTGAACGTGTTACTCCCCGGAAAGGATAATAGCGCGTTTCATTCCCCACCGCAGACACCTGCGGTCTGGAGTTTTGCAAATATCTCAGCGTTATAGAAGTCCTATTTGCACAGTTGGAGAAAGCTGAAGTTGTACGTAGATGAACACAACTATTGTTTTCTTTTTTAAATCACCCATGATCACATCTACCGTGTGCATCTCAGCGCTTCTTTCATTCCATTCGTTTTCCTCACGTTTATCGTCCACGACGTTTTTGAACAATTCTCGTGTTGTTTCCGTTGCTGCTTGAGGTGTTCATCTTCTTTATGAGTGTCGTAGAATGCTGGTTGAGTCGATCGCTGCTGCAGTCTTGGGATAACCGGGGTTGGGCGTTCTCACTTGGATTGTAGCACAGCGTGGGAGAAAGAGTCGGAATAGCGCTTTTACTTCCTAATCAACAGCATCGCTAACCACTGCACTACATGGCTACGTAGTTAGTTCCGGTTGAAGACATTAGAACATACTTAATGTCTCCTCATGTCTTTCTTAAATGCTACCGTGCCATAGATTTCGTCACAAATCTGAGACGAGTATGAATAAGCTAATAAGCTAGCTAATAAGGTTCAGCTAACAGAATAGCCAGTGGTCCTCCCGTTTTTGGAGGGATAGTTGTGGCTTGGAAAATTTTTATGACCCAACTTTTCCGATCAAAAAAAGTTTTGGTTTGAGCGTGCGGATCCCTATTTTTGAATGATTTGTTCTCAGTATCTAATCGAAGTGACCGCCTTGCTGCTGTCACTAGTGCGGTTTTCTAAGACCCTTTTAACTCGAAAGTATATTGGTTATTGGTTCGCCTTCTGTCATGTGTTTTGTTTTTAGCTCTCCCTTATTGTTGGTAGTGGATCGAAACAAGTAAGAACTACGCATGTTTTCTTCAATTATTTTTCTTTTATTGATAGTTGAAATGTGTGTTTTGCATGCACCTTATTTTCTCGTGTATATCCTGTCCTGTTTTTTCTTTGTTTTTTCTGTATGGTTCTAATGACCTCCCAATGCTCTACCGCGTCATCGTGGCTGGGAGGTCTTCCTCGGCGTGGGGCTGGGATGTACAGCAGGAGGATTTATCCCTCGGCAGGGTCTTCCAAACTGAGGAGGACTCCGGCGTTTCCATCAGGAAGCCCAGCTAAGAGTAAAGCAGCACCAGGATCCACCACCATCCTGATATCAAAGCCGCATATTGGCAACTCTCCGCTGATCCACAAGGGCTGCGACTGCCTGTGGTGGTGACGACCTGGGGCAGACTTTGGCTACGCTGACCTTGGTACTCCAGGAAACCACAATGACTAAACCAGCAAAATTCCGAAAAAGTGGAAATTGTGCTGGGGCCCACACAACCAGTGAAGACGGCCCATCCAAGCATCCGAGTAATAGCCGAGAGTACCTAATTATACTTTACTTACCGAAAATTGGTCCATTGTATCACCGTGACTTGTTCTTCCAGAACTGCATGATATTTCACTCTTTCTCAATATCTTTATTAATGATTTTTAGTAAATCACACAGCTGTTTCAAGTAAGTTAGTTGAATTTTTAAATTACGTCCACTAACATTTCTAATCTCTCGACTGGTTTTGGCTTTGTGCTGTTTATCACACTGAATGATGAATGTGTTTGTTGTTTGCACTTCCTGGATACAATGCATTTATTTCAGCATCTGGCTCTAAAACTGGTAAATCTTGATGAAAATGCAGAAATCGAAGAGTTCACTGACAGTGAAGCGGCAAGACGCAAACAGAAGCAAGCTAGTAAGTGGTTTTTTATGGAAAATATGGTTCCGGAAAGGTAACTCAAGAGTTCCAGATGCACAAAATCTAAACATGCGAGGTGTGTTTCTACATATTTTATCGGATGCTATAGGATCACTCTTCGTAATTGTGACGGCTTCTGTTGCTTTATTTTTCCCAGCAGCCCTTGGACCCTTCAGTAATTATTTGGATCCAGCTCTGAGGTATGTTTTAGGCCCTATTTTTTTTAAAGAAACTCTTAGCTCACATATGCTGTACGTTTTTAAACCTACAACTCGTGCTTATTTCTGGACGAATCTTTGTTCTAATAACATATGGTTTACTGCCGATTATTTTAGCCTAACATTGGTTACACTTATTTGCTTCTCTGCTTACGCACTGGTGAAAGAAACTGCAGGCATCATTCTTCGTCGTACACCACCATTCATAGATCTTGAGTATATCAAAACTGATATCATGAAGGTATTCGGATAGCCGATGATAGAAACTTTTCGCCTCCAATCAATCTATCGATCATTCAAAATGGATATGTCCAAGACTTTTTAAAATGATTTTTTACAGGTTAGAGGTGTTGCCGCAGTTAGAGACGTTTGTGCTTGGACTCTAGTGGGAAATCGTCATTTGGCAACGGCAGAGGTACGATTTTCTCTGGGTTGTAATTACTTTTATTTTCGTTGTTGAACAAATTTAGTCTGCACTTTGTTTCGATGTTATCTAGAGCAAAACTGTGCTAATCCCTGAAATGAGCATATTGCTTACTTGGATGCTTGGACAGCCCGTCTTCACTGGTTGTGCGGGTCCCAGCATTATTTACGTTTTTCGAGCTTTAATGGCTTAGTTATTGTGGCTCCCTGGAGTACCGAAGTCAGCCTAGCTAAAGTCTGCCCGAGGTCTTCACCACTACAGGCAGTCGCAGCCCTTGTGGATCAGAGGGAGATTTGCCACCAAGCGACTTTGATACCAGAACGGTGGCGGATGCTGGTAGATTGGTTTACTCTTAGCTAGGCTTCCTGACGAAAATCCTTCTCAGCTTGGGAGACTCTGTCGAGGGGACGAATCACCCCGCTGTGCATCGCAGTCCAACACCTAGTAACACCTAGTTACGAAGAGGCGGCAAACCGTTGGGAAGAATGAGCGTATTATAGTGACGAACTTAGTCAACAGAGAACTTATACAATCTGAAAGTGTTACGACTGTCGACAGATTTCTTTACCACTTTTGACTTTACTTTCTAGATTGAGTTTTGCACTCCGGCATCTTTCGATACGGCAGCTCCAAAAATTCGCAAGATATTCCACAAGCATGGGATTCATTCGTTAACAATGCAGCCTTTGTTTTCTTCTGTATGTTCATTATTTTGCATACTTTATGGTGGATGAAATTTCTAAGGAAAACCCAGACGCGCTTCTATTCCAGGCCAATTGCGCACACGCAGTCCTCGTAGATAATCCTAAGGTGGATGATATTAATGAAAACGTAGGCCACATTACGGATACGGTGAGTGTCTCTGTTTATTCAGTTTTCTTGATAGCAGTTTATTTATTTAATCTGTGCAGATTATGAGTGCTTAAGTGAAGTAAATTATCTTTTTTCAGCCTCTACTTGCTGGAAATCAGCATTAGATGCCGGAATTCGCCTCAGGAGTTTTTTCACATTGACGAATGATCTCAGTCGTTGATGACTATAGTTACCACTTTCCTCTGAATGTGTCACAGGAGGTTTTCAAAACATGTGTTTCTCGTTCCTCAGTTTTGGTTATTTGGAAACTACATACTCAGCATTCTGTGGGAATGCTCTCTCATGTCTCGATGCCCTGAGACCTGTCACTCTTATTGCTCCATGGAAGACATTTCTCAACGAGAAAGAGAGCTACGGGAGTAACTTTAGTCGATTCACAGAATTTCAATTGGGTTTTTCGTGTCCGACTTTATTTGAAATTTATCCAATCATTTGCTTTTGCTTCTTATCTTTATGAAGGTATTGTTATTCCGCAGGAGTCAGGAATTTGTTTATCTATTCTTTAAATTTTTTCTGTAGTGGAAAAGTAAGCGTGAGGAATAACTTCTTCAATGAGCTAATACGTAAAGTCTTTAAGAAACTCTTACTAGCTTCTGAAAATTGCTTTGTTCTTTTCTTTTCCCATTCTTTGGCTTCTAGGGATTTTCTTTTACACAATCTTAAGTTAAGCACCGTCTTGAATTAACTGTGTTGTAGCCTTACAGATGTTTTTATACTTTACCTTTCTTTTAAACAGCTACAGAGTACCCAGAACATTAATTCTCGATCGCGTTGGATTTAGAGAAATACTTCCGGTTACACCATTTATAGTCTTGTCAACTCGAGAAGCAAGAAAACACTTCGTATGGAGCTATTCATTTTTGTTCTTTCTTATGTGGTGGAGAGTAGCAAAGTGTTCTTCGACAGGGTCTGGAATGTTTGGTGAAGAACCAGGTGGAGCATGTTAGCTTCTCAGAGAGCAGTCGTGAAGCTGATTTGTCGGAGACGACTCGGAACCACCTTCCGTTCTTTTCCCAGCTCTCATCCATTGACACCATCATTCCTTCCAATATGGGGTAGAGTAGCAAGATGTTCGTTTCCAGTGTCTGGAGTGGTTGGGAAAGAACCTGGGATAGCACGTTAGCTTCTCATGGGAGTAGTCGTGAAGCCGGTTTGTTGGAGATGACTCCGAACAGCCTTTCGTTTTCTTAGCTTCCATCTGTTGACAATCCAAGTTGGTCTGCGATTAATCTGTTCACCATGTAGGAGAAATCTGTGAAGAATGACCTCATTTTTTAAACTTTGTTGATGTTCATAGTTTTAAAAAAATTTTATTTACACCTTTACGTTGTTGTGTTTCAGCTCACGTTGATGATTTTATCCATCTTTAGTTCTATCGTTTGTCTTTATTATTTAATGAATTGTTTGACAACCTTTAGAAATTTTATTGCTAAAGGTAGAGACGCCCTTGCAAGACAACATACATCTGGCAGAAACATGTACATGACGTTCATTATCATTCATCGTTTCAAAGGCATATATTTCTACCCCATTCTTTTCCGTATAGAATTCTATTAAGGTGCTCTGTCTCCTTCATTGGCATAAGGTCTTTTAGAATGTTATTTTTAAAAAGTAGAGGACGTAAGATTTGAGCTGACGCAGTAATGGAGAATGACTGTTGCAATTCTACTACCATTGATGATGGTGTTACTATTGAAATTGATGAGGATGTAGATCGGGTTAGTTGCTCTGAAATTGGAATTGAATGAAAGGAAGTACGCTGACACAATTATTCTCTTTAGGAGATTGGTGCTAAAGAATTAAGAACAAAAAAAGTGGGTCCATGGATACGGCCGCCCCTACGTATTGAGGAAGTTCGACTTTCCAGTGTCGACAAATTGAGGTTATTTGAGGTCTTAGTTCCTGACTACGTCTTCAAATGCTTTTCCGTGCTATGTTATCTAATTGTCCCGTGAAAGTTTAATGCCAGCTTAGTGATATGTGATTACTTTTGTTTTCACATCCAACTTTTTCCTTTTGAAATCCGTTTTGTGTTGGGTACATTCTAAGTCTTCAGATTAGCCTACCAAATGTTAGCCTATAACATCTGGTAGGCTTCGATAGTTCTCCACTGCGAGATTCTATTTCAGAATAGGCAATCTTAGCAGCGAGGCTCTAGCTTTGTTGAGTTCTCATCTCAGTATGCCTTCTTATGGATCACTAAAAAATTGGGATTCGATTGGTGTTCACCTCGACATTTCTGATCATGAAATTATGGTAAGTGATTTAGCAATTCCCACGTTTCGCAGCGAACTTCTTTATTGTGATTAATTATATATGGAAAGGTTACGATCTTAGTGTAATGCTTGGTGATTATTGTAGGCATAGTGAAGTTGTCTTCGTTTACCAGAAAGAATAGGCTGAATAATTCGATACTTCAACCACTCATTAGTTCTCAAATACAACCAAAATGATGCTGAGATACTTGCAAAACGCTAGACCGCAGGTGTCTGCGGTGGGGACCTAACGCGCTGTTACCCTTTCCGGGAGCTAACGCGTTCATCACCGCACCATGTGGGTCCTTCGTTTTGCCATTCTCTCTGCTGTGTTTTATAGGTATATAGTTTGTTAGACCGAGATTTATGTTGAAATATTAACAGCTGGTTGTGGTCATGAAGATATTCCGATTTCAGTCATTACGTAATGACGCACGCCCTATGGAAGCAATTCTGAATAAATGTCGGGACACTCCGTTTAAAGATCTTATTGGAGCTCTGCAAGCGTGTAGAAGAATTGATATGTTGTACTCGTTGAAAAATCTAGAACAAAAAGGAAGGTTAACTAGAGCTTTGGAGAGTGAGTACCAGATTTATGTTATCCTGTTTGTAGCACTATAATTTTATCCTATTAGTTCAGAACATGTTGGGATCAATTCCGTTTCAACGTCTTTGATGAATAGTTCCATGATTTACGATGGTTATAATACGGATTCCGTTAGGAGTAAGCTGGCATGCTCATTTTAACAAATATAAAAGAAAAGTGGATAGTGGGCGATGAAAGGCCATAGTTTTGTTGACAGTACCTGCGAATATAATAAAAGTAAAAAAGTATGGGCGCGTGTGGCATAGTGGTTGGAGGCGCCCTGCAACGCACACGTGGAATCGATCTCCACGCTCTTGGCCCACCAAGCTCTCCATCCCGCCGAGGTTGGCAAATTGGTACCAGACTTGTCTGGAAAGATAGCAGCACTGATTCGACACATCGGTAAGCCACCGCGAGTCATTGTGAAAGGCCCGATATGCATTCAATCACCTCTGAACGATACTTAATGAAGTTGAATGTATGGCGCATCCCACAGAGATTGGTTAACGTCGAGAGCTTTATCCTCTACTTATTTACTTGGGATTATGTCTTCTTCATCACTTCCGTCATTTCTTCGGTTTTGTATTCACTAAAACTTCATAGTAAACATTTTTTTGCAGGTATTTTTCTCGTTCATTATGAGGAAGGTTCTGAAGAGATCCGAGATTTCAAATGGTTTCGTAAGAATCTGATGTACGTTTCAGTTCTGTCTTTTTTTCCCTTCAGTAGTCGTAGTAAGGGACTTCTACAAATTTATTTTCTTTCATGAGGGCATTTACTTCCTCAGCCTCTATCATGTGTATCCTTTTTGGTCCAAAGTTGTTTGTGAGACACCAATTTCACATCTTGATCAACACTGTTTCACCAACTGTTTTTGCGGGTGTCCTTTGCATCCAATTTACTTTTTCGCACTGATAGAGTATAAAGGATCAGACTAGTGCTTCATTAAGTATTGCCGGTTGGCTTTTATTGGGTCATGTTGTAGCAATAGTAATGCTAGTTTTGTATCTGTCGACGTGGATGAGGAGTTCTGTAAACCTTACCTGACATGGATGGTTCATGACGTCATCGTTTCCAGTTGCCAGATTTGTTCTCATTTTTTCATTCATTGATACTGGCCGCAATGACATTATGGATGTGTGTTGCTCTGTATAAATGTTCATTTAAAATCTTTCGAAATCATCTCCATCGTAGCTGAAGATTTGAATACGCAGCAAAGATTGTAGACATTCTTAATGCTGAAATTTTCAGCACTGGGTTACCAGTTCACTTCATTCGTTTTTAAAAAGAATCGATATTCTTCGGCAAGGTTGTATTGACGAGGAAACCAACTTCAGAGACTCTTCTATCATAGCCTTCGAAAAAAGTAGTTCTTCATGGCGGGATCTTCATAGAAGGAATATTTGTATGTTTATTCTGAAGCTTATTAAGTAAAAAGGCAGTAATTAGGACAGTGGTGATGTCAACCTTCCAGTTTTGGAATATAAAATGTCAAAGGAGTGGAGTTGATGGAAATAACGATGGATATGAATGTGTCGTTTTCTTGTTCAGCAATCGCGAGGTTTTTAAACAGCATACATTTACTTCCATAAAAAACACAATACAATACAACGCTAGCTGACGTTTCGCCAGTATCGCCTTCTTCAGAGCTGCTCTTTTCGTGACTTCCAATGAGGAAGTTTAGAACAGCTGATTATAGTCGCATATGGTTGACGACTCGCACCATCCCACATCAAAAATCGATGCGAACGTACGGGATCAGGTCGCGTATGACCTCCGGGCATTCATCCCTGCTATTCATTGTAGGGTCTTTGGCATTGATCCAAGCCAATGAGGAAGTTTAGAACAGCTGATTATAGTCGCATATGGTTGACGACTGCACCATCCCACATCAAAAATCGATGCGAACAGGGATCAGGTCGCGTATGACCTCCGGGCATTCATCCCTGCTATTCATTGTAGGGTTTTTGGCATTGATCCAAAAAGCCTCAAGGAGTTCGCATCGATTTTTGATGTGGGATGGTGCAGTCGTCAACCACATGCGACTATAATCAGCTGTTCTAAACTTCCTCATTGGAAGTCACGAAAAGAGCGGCTCTGAAGAAGGCGATACTGGCGAAACGTCAGCTGGCGTTGTATTGTATTGTGTTTTTTATGGAAGTAAATGTATGCTGTTTAAAAACCTCGCGATTGCTGAACAAGAAAACGACACATTCATACTCCTATGCCGAGGTTAAGAGAAAGTCGATCCTGGGAACTATAACGATGGATATTTCGCAGATTCGAAGTCACTTATGAATCTGTGGCTTAGGAGGGAGCAAATTATTACTTTACAAATGAGAAAATACCTACTTTCGTCATAATCTTTGAAATTTTTTTTTATTGTGGTTACAATTAAGGTATTTGTTCTATTTTACTGTCTCCACAACGCTGTTATCATTCGTGTGAGTGTAATCACTTGGTCGACTTGACTTGTTCTTGGTAGATAGGTGTTTGTTGAACGAGTTCCTCTGTATCACTTGTATCATCTGTCGTGTATTTAGTCGTCGAGTGACTCGAGCGCATGCCAGTAAATCTTCCACTTTTCCCTGTTGTGTGTAAAAGTAGCCCAGTGGGTTCTGCTTGCTTTAGGTAGTCGTTGAGCGTCATACCTTTCTTCTAGCCTTGTCGTGAAGAGCGCTGGCCAGAACCAGAACAATACTCCGTGTGTTGTACGAGTTAATTAGAATAATTATGGAGTTCAGAAGTCCCAGCTGAGGATGAACCCTAGAAATGCAGTTCATTGATTCAAATTTTTGTTTCAAATTTGAGCTTATTATAATATTGAAATTAAAGGCAACATGCTACGCAACGTGGATTTCATATAGTCGACGTATCAACTTTGGACATTGATGCAAACATAACCTCAAGTGTGGAAGAAGCATTTGCAAAGGTTAGAGGCTGGACTACTTAGTTACATGTATTCTACCTGACCACGTTTGTTGTAGGCTTACCAAATTGTGGTCACTTTTACACCGTCTCATATTGAAGCTGTAAAGTCTCGAAGCACTACGTGCAGAAGTGTCGTATATGCTCATGACCTCATGAATCAGGAATTCTTCACTTTAAACAGCATTAACAAGCGGTTTCGTGCTGTAACATTTAACGTGAGTATATTTCATTGTAATCTCCTCAACTCTAAGAAACGTCAACTGGTATTGAAACAATACTTCGCGAAACTGCGCCCTTGTTAGAGCGCGTGTAGCCCAGTGGTTAGAGATACCTTGAAATACGCACACATAGTAATCAGCCTTTTGTCTTTAGGGATTAAGTAAATTGATGCCACATCTGTCTGGGAGGATAAAAACAACCTCGTCATACATCCATATTGTGTGAGCCAAATATACATTCAATCACCGCCGACGATGTTTAATAGCGTCCATTGCATTGCCCAGCCAAGATCAACGCCCAATGCTTCACACCTTATCGTTTTAAGCTGAGCTTGAAGTATTGTTTGGGTTCTGTTCATAAGTTACCTGAACAATCAATCCTGCATCTGCTAACCAAATACTTTATTTTGTTAGAAACCTTTACTAATTTACTCCTACTTACTGAGCGAGTAGGTATGACTTGTTGCAATTAAATTTTTAGTTTTTATTATCTGAAATAAAAAACTTCTTCAGGATACGCAACCGAGTGCTCTTCCGCTAGGATGGCCGCGTTCGACGCTTGTCTACCATTTCCCTTTGAATATGGGTGCATTATGCGCAAAAATCTTTAACACTTAGAGTGTGACGTATACTGATTTTAACTAGTACATGAGTGAGGGTGGTCGGTCCTCGTGATTCAATGTTTTGCTGGGCTTTTGGGTTACAATCGATAGCTTATCCTACAAAACCTATGCATACGACCAGCTATTATTCAATTAATAGCAGCTATGAAGTCTTCAGTAAATGCTATAAGCGAAGAAGTGTCTCTTAGACAAAAATGTTCGTCGTAACTCAGAGTGTCTTGAGGAGGTTACAGTGGTTCCCAGGATGCCATAGGTGCAGACGGTGCTGATATTTCCATACGTTATGGATGCGTTCAGCAACGATTTCTTCTTGTACCGACCGAATAGCGCGGGTAACTACTGCTGATGAGAAGGGTATATATGACTCGTGTGTGGGATGGCAGATTAACCTCCATGAATTCACTACAATTTATTGTGCATGCGGCTAAAAGCTAAATGTCGGCGGGCTACAAGCTGCACCACTGAATTAGACTTTGGACTTGTAGTGTTAAGAGCAACATAGATATCATATCAATGTTGTACCTATAATATTCCTTGTAACGTGTGCTCCTTTATAACTTTATGAACAGGTATTCCAGTGCAACTGTTTTGATGTACAACTGAAAATGAAATATTTCAGTTCGTCGACTGTTAATGTGCACTAAATTAACAAGTAGTCTTTCATGTAAAAAAATCACATCGAGTGAAATATTGATTTATTTGTCCTTTCGAGTACATTTGCATGAATAAGAGAGATGTGGATCTCAGTGGATCGGCATTATTCACAAAGCTCAAGAACGATCAGTTACACGTGGATCAGTTCTACAACCAGATATATTTTTAGCAAAATATTTACATTGTGGGAACTATTGATTTGTCAAGTTAAAGGAGAAACGTATGTGAAAAGTATAACGAAGTTTTATGACATTGGAAAAAAAGAAACAAATCCCCACTGGATGCCTAATAAACAAGTTTAGAAGTTGAAATAGTTTCAGTAGACTGGCTTATACTTTTTAAGCTCTACCAATATATGGTGAATGTTTACCATATCGTTACGAGCAGGGTTGTCGCGGAAAATCTCGTGCGATACCAACTTTGAGAACCTCTGCACATACTGAACTAACTGCGTGAACACCGCCTGGAAATTAATTTAAGTTCTCAACTATGCTATCCATAATGATGATGAAATATTTGCAAAACTCCGAGCCGCTGGTATCTTCGGTGGGGACCGACCAAGCTATTACCCTTTGCTGGGGTTAACGCGTTCACCACCAAACCATGCGAGTCGTTCGTTTCGCTTTCCTCTCAGTTATTGACCTATAGGTGCTATCCGCAATCACCCGTCAATGGGTAGAAAGAAAGGCAAAATAGATATTATACATAAATCAAAAACTACGGCATTATGCTATACGGCTCTTAAAAACTACCTGGAGGATATTTGTGCCATTTTTGAAGTTTGTAAATGACTTCACCACTTCACCATTTATTGTATCAATTGAGCGCCGCCAATTAGCAGAGAATGATTGTATCACTGCTGTCAGCTTGTCTTCAAAATTTATCAACATAAGAATCACTATCAAGATACATAAGTTTGAGGTAGCAATGGCGATCATACTAACCATTATACCGGGTGAGTAATTGGGTATGGCCCTGCTGAACTAGAGGTTCACATTCAGTAACAAAAGAAAGCATTTGTGAGAAGTGTGGTTGCAATGTTACCTGAAAAAGGTGATTAATTTATGCTTCAAAATAATACGGTGAAGGGAAGAAAATGAGGACCTCGACGAAGTCTCCAATAGCTTTCTGCTCCAATTCACGAATGATTGAGTGGATGCGGCTCTCTTGAACAACTCGCTCCTAAGAGAAATAAACTATGACGACGATGAGGTAACAATTTGTAGACGTATCAGAGAGACGATTCGTTATAGATGACTTCATTACGCTGTGAGGAGATAAAAGCTGTATAGAGGAATACTGAAGCGAATCAGTAGAACTTACATCAATAACACTAAGGATAAGATCGTAATTGTTTATGAGGAAAACTAGTCGCTCTTTTGGAGAAGAAAGGCTGGATGCCATTCGAAGAAGAAGTTGTTCTACAGCGTCCTCACATGATTCCAGAATTGCTTCCATTCTTTTTCCTACCTGAGAAGGACATAAACGAATTTCTTGTATGGAATTAAGAAAGAAAGAAAGAAAAAAGACAAACCTACCTCTCGTCCAGTAGTCTCTGTAATAACGAGAAAACCACTCGTTAGCTCTGCATATCTTCTTACAATCTAAAATACCGCTCAAAAAACAAGAAGCAATATTCAGTTGTTCGTAATAAATTAGTGAACTAAGTAACATGCACTGGATTACAGCAGAAAAGACTATATTTGATCACCATACTAAAAAATACCAAGGAAAATAAAAATTCGAAAAAGAAAGAAAAAAGGAAAGAAAAAGAAAAAAGGAAAAAAAGGAAAAGAAAAGAAAAAGCAAAAACTTTAACTCCTACGTAGTGTGGCCGCGTATCAATGGGAGTCTGCATGTGCCGTACATCAATACTTTTCACGCTAGCGTTATGCATTTGCATAACTTGGGCTAGTCTCGTCCACAACTGGTTTGAGATTGCTTCCCAATAGCTAAAGAACTCATTTCCAACGGCTGAGATCGGAGAGCACAGGATTGTAATGCGGTTTGAATTAAACATTTTTCAAAGTAAAGAAGAATCTACCGTACAGGATGAAAAAGTGCTAAGATTTACCCGCTCATCGATGGAGTCTCCCTTTCAGTCAACAAACGATGAAATTTATCGCAGAGACAGAGGCATAGATGCAGACTTATGCAGTCGAAATTCAACGCGATCTTTTCATCGAAGGCTCGAACCAGATGAGCCATCGTCCTACCCATGACCTTGGAAGTAAATCCATTTAAACGAATACTAATTGATGAAGAGTGAAAAAGAACAAGTACTGGCACTATCCACAAACTTCTAAATTGCTAATGGTGAAATGGAGTACAAGTAACAGCAATCAAATAGTCAAAAATCTAGTATAGTCTGCATGCACACCTTTGCGTGAAGATCTACGGCTGTTTGGCCTGACACCATGAAGAAGTCAGTAAGAAACAGGAATTCATGACTGCAGTGATCCACAAATGCAAGATGAATTGAGCGGAATAGTGCCTCAAACTGGAACTGAAAAGAACATTGGTTATGGTCGTTACTGATATTATCACTAAAGTAAAATGTGCATCAGAACATGTTAGCATGCCTTCTGATTGGCTTCTTGAGCTGCGTGTGGGACAATAAGCGGGTTCAAGAAGTCATGTGTAAGTATCTGCTGCCGAGAACCCAAGGAAAACACTGTCGCCTTGTTTCTATGCTGAAAAGCGTCCTGAGTTATGAAAATACAGGAGTACTTTTATGTACTTGACCAACTTGGGGTTTTGCAGCGAACAAAGCAGAGATCCCGCTGGATTTAATAGCGTGTTCTGTTCCCAACAAGTCCTCTTTCGAAGCTGCATCTGTCATCTGAAATAGGTTTATTAGGAAGTAAGAGAAGAAAAATGATAAACCCGTTCTCGAAATATTCTGGAAAACTTCAGCATCTTTCAGGAGTTATGCGACCAACACATTTTCTATTCGTTTACTCCACATCGGCCTCATGTGGAACAGTGAATAGAAACGCGCTGCAGTACACACTGAATCGCCCGCTGGTTTCACACACAGCTCCCTACTCAGTAAGCCTTCCATCACAACGGGGTCGGCACAATGGTACCATACTTGCTTGGGAAGACAAAAATACAGTTTTGATACATTCGTAGGACATCGCCATTCACTGTACGGGCTAGGTGTGCATTAATCACCTCTGCGGTACTCGGTGAAGTTGAATTAACGGTGTGTCCCTTGCAGATTGATAAACGCGAAAAGCTTCGTCTTTTCATCCCATTCGCTCTGTCGCCATAGTCCATCTGGTGATCTGCTGCAAGCACAGCGGATAGCACAAATACGCCTGTCTATTTTGTAGACGATCGTCCAAAAAAAATGCTTGTATACCAATGGAGTCAATTCCTCTATTCTTCATGCCCGTTTGTTGTTAACCATTATACAACCGGTTCACTTACGTTTCACGTTCGAAGTATATTGCTTCGCATTTCGAAGGCAATGTAATTTTCGAAGTTGTTCCTCAGAAGATCTCGTTCAGACCTATCTGTCTTGATTTGTTTACACCTGCACCATAAATTACTGATAGCTCTTCCTCCGATTTACGCGTAACTGCAGTAAAAATTGGGAAACATTACACTATGGGTTGCAAGAAATGAGTTTAGTTCCTGACTCCCAGCTTAAATTAAACCGTTTGCGAAAATCCTTGTTATTGTCTGCCACTGTTGATCGAATCTTGTAATCTAGAGTTTAGAAAGTTTTTTTTCCACTATGCAATTTCTCTTGTTCTGGGGTGTTTCCGACCGTTTCTTCCTCTATATTTGCAATCCTGAAAGGAGCTTTAGCATCCAGTGTCTAGTAACAATGTTTCAGTGGATCTAATTTTTTTTCTTCTCGAGCAGGTTTTTAGCATAGGTGTGATTAAGATCTGCGTTTGAATAAAGAGCTCAGGTTCTGTGCGGCCTTTAAGCCTCTCGAAGAATAGCTGGTAGTGTTCGATCGGTCTCTTTAATTTACAAGTCATGTGGGAGAACCGTTCCATTCACAATATTCTTGTCACATGTCTTTTTCTTTCTGGGCAAACGTTGATCACAGTTGTCTTCCTGCATGCGTCTGAATGGGAATCGCTGCTGCTCAGGTGGATGCATGATATAAACATGGGACATGGTCACGTCACGAAGACACCATCTTTTGGTTGTCTTTTCGTGCAGTATATTGCTAATGCCTTCTAATCCGTTTTTGATGACTTCGACGTAACACGAGACTTGACAGCTAGTCCATTATTGTTTCACTCACTGTCACAGACGTCACAACCCTTTATATAGGGTGCTGAGATTGTTTGTTTAAATATGGATTTTGCCAATTTCCCTGCAATCTCGAGCAACTCGTGCAAGTCTGCTTCAAGCCGCCTCCAAACTTTCAGCTATCCTAGTGAATTGGAAGAGAATTTAACCTTTCTGCCTATCTTATCATCATGAAAACTCTGATACACGATGTTGAGTTACATTTAGCTGTGCTACTGGGTGGAGATATCGAAATCGCAAGCTTGGAAAATCCCGCCACGATATTAAGCCCCGTTGTGCATCACATTTTGACCCCTAGGAATCCCCTTTCTAATTAAGATTAGGTAGTAAAGCATTTGAGAGTAATTTACCGATAACATTAGAACAAATGGAACAATAACCATGCTAGTAAACTAACCAATAACTTAAATAGACGTACAACATAGACCTTAAAATACGAGAAAAACATCTTGCTAATCGTGTCAACGTATTCCTCTTGGACCTGCAGACGACAGTCATTATGGTACATGAAAAACTTAAGCTACGAAGCTGCAGAAAAAATAGATTTGTATGAACCTCTTGAGCAATACTGCTTTCATTCCCAGATAAAAATTCGTAAAAAAAGCGACACTTGAGTAACTGATGCTGCGGAATTTGGTAATTGGATAAAGGCTTTCGAAACATGTAAATCTTTGTAAGAATCCATTCTCGAATCTTTTCAATGGCCTGAAAAAACAAAATGTGATGTGTGAATAATTTAAATCAATAATGTATGTAAAGCATGCCTTAAACTTGAGACTCTCCAAAACACCGAGAACATCGTAAACTGAACGCGCGTCCTTGAATTCCTGAGTCTTGACGAAGTTGATCTTATGTTGAAGTTCGTGTAATTGTTCAAGAAAAGAACGATCATTTACATCAGTCTCCATGATAATTCTAGGATCATAACGTCTCCAAACCGACTTTCCTTCAACCTCGGTATGACTAATCGATATGTACTTTTTCTTTGATGAGCTTACACGAGGTTCATAAATGGTTTTTATTTTCGGCTAACGTTTCGATATCTTCGCCTTCATCTGGACCGACGATCTGAGTCGATAGTCCACAGTTGATCCAGTCCAGTCCCGTGGACTATTGACTCGGATCATCGGCTCTAATGAAGAAGAAGACGTCGAAATGTTAGCCGACAATAAAGATAATTTATCAACCTCGTTTAAGCCTACCTTGGATCATAGCTCCGAGTAGAAAAGAGAAACAGCAACACCTTAAACTAAAAACCACTCACTTTATCATATTCTGTGGTACAATGATGTCATCGACGAACTGACTTAGTTCACTGCGCACCTTTTGACGATTATCTAACTCCTTCAGTGAAATTAGAAATAGTAAGATATCCATGGAGAAGGAGCATGATATGAAATGGTCACCTGGTTTATAGACACCGATTCGTCCTGTAACCGCTTCATATCTTGACTAATAGTTCCAAGGTCGTCTTGAAATCCAAGAAGCATCTTTTCTAAGCGCTGAAAAATGGGTATATATGTGTGTCAAAAAATATATCTCCTAAATGCGCATAACTTGGATCAATGTGTTTAATTAATCTGCCTGTAAAGCATCTGAAAGCTAACAACGTGGTTGTCTCTACAGTCAAATTAAAATCACCTCTAACTAAAGCGTTCACCGTTCAAGTTTAATCTTTCCCAAATAACCACCCTAAAATTCAGGACTTTTATGAAGAACTAAGGGTAAGATCACTTGTAGCATACCCTTATTACTATATTACATACGTATTCCTATTTTTCTTGCGATACACTGCGTTGTTTGCCAAAGGTAAACTAGTGGGAGATAAATAAAAAAGGATAAAGCTCTCAGAGTTGAAGAATCTCTGAAAGATGCGCTATTCAACTGATTTCATTGAGCATCGTTAGAAGTGACTGAATGCATATCCGACTTAAACAATGAATCGCACTGGCCTACCGATGACTCGAATAAGTTGTGTTATCCTTCCAGATAAGTCTGGTAACAATTTGCCGACTCCGGAGTGATGGAAGGCTTGGCGGCGTGGGATCGAAGCCATGTATGTCGCATGGCTCCTCTAACCATTGCGCTACACGCACGCAGCTAGGAAAAAAACGCCACTATTCTTGAAATGTGTTTGAAGGGATATTCAATTGGATAAATTGTACGTTCAAATTCGTTTCACAAACCTTGACTTCAAATTGTTTTAGACAAATCTGATTTGGTTTGTCGAACTTTCACCATCTTTTACAACCGTTTACTTGCTGATTTATTCCCTTAGTTAATCAGTTCCTATCTTGTTTCATAAATCTACCTGTGCCAGGAACGGAGAGGGACAATTGAGATAGTCTTTACGGCAAAACCCCACCAGCTAGCAAAAGTATCCGTCTGCAGAAACAGTTCAAAAAAAGAGCTTGTTATGTGAAACTTGATAGTGTTCTTTTCAGTTATTTAGTGCACCAAGGCATTGAAATATCTGTTATAATAAAGCTTTTTAACAGCCTTCCTTAAGACTGTCAATAAACCAAGATACTGTTTGGTCGTCACCAAGTTAAACCAGAACCGGCTTTTAGACATGCTACTTCTCGTGCCCGTTTGATCAAGCGGAGCGTGATAGCTCAAATGCGCTAAACGGCCGTTAGTGGAATTATATGTGACAGGTGATGAACGTTTACTTAGAATAGTGGACCGCGCCTTTTCCATACAAAATGACTTTATCTATGAAGGGTGTGGTCCATTAATGCGAGAAAGCCTGTCTCATAGAGGAAGATGGTTCCCATCACCCCTCTACCTACAAGATTTTGCAGAACTCCTATAGACAAAAACAGTAGAGGTAGTTCGAATAAAACAAGAAGTTCAGTTGTGATTACACTCACTATAACTTTACGCCTTGACAGGTGTCGCTAAACCATCATGACAAATGGTGGAAAAAAATCTAAATTTCTCAAAGAATGTGTAAGGATAACGAATTCTGTTAAATTTTACCTCAAGACGACAACTTCTTTGCATGTGTATTAAAAGCATCTCAAGTACACTACGTAGACGAGTAGCAAGTAGTAGTCCTTCATTGCCTTACTGCCTAATTGTGGCCGGAGAATGTTGGTACGTGTACAACTACGACGGTCAGCCGACCTTAGAAGGATCTCCTAAGCTAGGAAGGAGTTCGACATCTCCATCTAGGAGTCCAGCTAAGAGTAAACCAGTTTCACTACCTTACTGATAAGAATACAAGTCCTAGTTAGAAAGCTGTGACGACCTGGGAACGTCCGAGCACGGATTTCGAGAATCCAGGGAAAGTTTTGCCCAACCAGTGGATTAACAGTGGAACGGACATTGTACTGTGCTTGTAGGAGTTCTTATGATTCATTAAAGAGAGATCGCTGATGTATTCAAGCAGACAAAAAAAATGTTAAGATGTAATAAATTCCATGTGAAAAGATCGATTCACAAACAAATGTCAAAACATATTTATGAAAGAGTAGTAAACAACACGTGTACCGCTATGGTCGAAGGCACTCTGCAACAAAACACAAGAGATCGGCCCGGCACCCTAGGCTCCACCAAACCTTCCATCCATACGGGATAGGTAAATTGGTAGCAGACTTGTCTGGAAAGATAGCAGCACTGGCTCTATACATCGGCGAGCCACCGCAAGTCATTGTAAGGCCAGATATGCATTGAATCACCTCCACCGATGCTTAATGAAGTCGGATGCATGGCGCAGCACACAGGGACTGACCGACGTCGAGAGCTTTATCCTTTTAAGAAACAGCGACGAGGCATACCTCAAACACTTGATCGCAAGCAAGTATCTGATTATGAAGATTGGTTAACTTATCTGCATTCTCGATGCATTCACGAACAGCAGTTCGATGAGCATCGTTCAACTCTTCTTTAACATGAGCTGAAACTTAACAAAGAACAAATCCACCGTGGGATCAACAAAATCGATAAAGTGGATACCACTTACCAGAGAAGTTGTTTAGATTATCGCCAGCGGAAAGTGCCTCTCGAACAACTGCTTCATCAGCGCCGGCTAACTCGTTTAAACAATTCTCAAGAGCCTTTAGACTATTCACTGACTTACCTTTACGAGTAGACATCTAAAGTAAAGTAAATTTACAACTGATTAGGCACTGGTATATGAAGAAAATCGATACGAACCACTAGTTTTCGTACATGCTAGTCGAAATAAATACAATAGAGCAGAGATGAGTTGCTAGTCCTCTTCAATGATGGAATTACTGTGGGGCGCCGAATTTGGAATATAGCACGAAATCTCCTGCATATGAGCAGACGATACTTTAAGTTGTAGTGATGTGGAAGAGAAGAACTGTGTAATTAGTGAATGTTACTTACTTTACTTTACTTCACATGATCCGTCATCACATCCACTGTGCGGATCCGAGCAGTTTTTGGATTCGACTCGTCTTTCCTCGCACACATCGTCCACGAAAGTTTTCCAACACTTTGGATGTTGTTTCGCGTGCTGCTTGAGGACTTCGTCTTCTTTATGAATAGCGTAGAATGGTGGTCAAATCAATTCTTCTTGAAATCTTGGAGATAGCCGGACTAAGGCGTTCCTAAGCGGATTAGCGGAGATCGTTGGAACGGAGATCCAGTTAGCGCCTTTGCTTCCTGATCGACGGCATCGCTAACCACTGCGCTATCTCTGATCCATTAGTGGATATTAGTATCTACGAATGTTCAGCCTTTTGAGTATGTTCTTATGTTAACACATTCGCATATTTCTTTGATTCTCAGCGCTTTGTAGACACTATTTGTAATTCTGATAACGTCGGCCATACATCCATAACGGGATTACGGGTATAAAAATCTTGATAGTTCCTTCTCGATAGTTCCTCGATTACCTTATTTCCAAGCGATCTGCCTTAGTGTCGTATTTTAGGGTATATGCCCAAAAATTGGATTCATCCGAAAAGGTGTTTTTAGTAACTTACTAAGTGAAGAGAATGGCTTCTCTGATTTCGATTCACCATCAAATAAATATAAATGGTGCTATCAAACAGTCCTCCTCCCAACGGTTTGCCGTCTTATCGTTGCTGGAAGGTGTTCCTGGGTGTCGCGCTGCGATGTACAGCGGGAGGATTCATTCCCCAGCAGGGTCTCCTAAGCTGAGAAGGTTGTCAGACGTTTCCATCAGGAAGCCCAGCTAAGAGTGAACCAATACCAGGATCCAAAACAGCTCTGGTATCGAACTGGTGGCATAGTGGTGAATCTCGCTCTGATCCACAAGGGCGGCGACTGCCTGTGCTGGTGACCTGGGCAGACTTTGTCCAGGCTGACCTCGGGACTCCAGGGAACCACGATGTCTAAACTAGCGAAGCTCCGAGAAAATGGAGGTTGTGCTGGATTCCGCACAATCAGTGAGGGCGGACCATCCAAGAATCCAAGTATCTAAGTATAAAACAGTCCTGGAATGCAGTGAAGTGAAAATGAACACTATAGGGTTTACATCGTCCACCAACGCAGCCACGTTTGAACACTGCGAGCAAGTCGTCCGTTATGTGTTAGAGAGAATTAGTACTACGATGAGAATTTGTCCTTTCATCACAAAAACACCATCATCAAAAATATTTATTAATGAGAATATGAAGACCAACTACCGTGCTGTTCAAAAATAAAGGCGTTTTAAAACATGTATTGTTCTAATGTATTTTTACAAGTAAAATATTTTTTGTACCTTGCAACATGATAGATCATTAGAAAGCTTATTTTATGCGCTTTTCAATCATGCTTCATATTTTGTCAAAAGCTGACTTTTCTCGGTCGTAGTGCAGCAGAGATGACTCGAAACATTAATGAAGTTTGATTTCAAATGAAGTAAGTGCGGCTATAAAACGCTGTTTAAGAAGGGGCGGTTTAGAGAATTCGGCAACGATAATCGAAATACCACCGAGTAATCTAAGACGCCAGCTAGTTCGTAACCGCCTATACGACCGTCTATGTGCAACGAAAAATTGTATAATTTGTCCCAATGGTGGAGACGGTGACTGCATGAGTTCGGGTACAGTCTATCTGATCTCTTGTAAAGCGTGCGGGGACGAATAAGTTGGCGAAACGGGTAGACCGCTCTGCGTACTTAAAAAGAACACCTAGTCGGCAAATGTAAACCAAATACTCCACTAGGCACGCATAGGACGCAGAGAAATAACGGAGAGGATTTTTAAGTAGGGGTTACGATCCTCGCACAAGAATCGAGAACACAAGCGCGCAAAACGCTAGAGGCATTCTGGATTAATTCCAAGAATCCGAAAATGAACCGCAGGGAAGGATGCCTCATTATGACGCATAATATTAGGCAGTATACAAGCCTGTTATTTTGATGAGATGGACACAATACGATTCCGTGTGAACTCTGTGCGGTTGGTCTCCACGTGACATATTTATTGGAAGACTCATAGAAAGCGGTGAGTGTGCAAAGACTCTGTGTTCGATGTGATTGAAATTCTGGTTCAACATTTTCTCTGTTTGGTTATGGAGATGTTTGGCCGTGTAGATTGCAGTCAACTTGACCTTTCCAGGCTCTGAGGAAGGCGAAATCCGCCGAAACGTTATCTTGTACGTAAATAAAGGAATAAAATAACACCTCGTGTTTGCTGAACAGAAGTAGGAAGAATGATTCATTACAGCTTTTTGAATCTCGGAGAAACCATTACCATTAAACCATTACTGCAGAGAAGTATTACCGACAAATCGACGAAATGCTTCGTAAACTCAAACTATAACGACCGGCAACAGTCAACAGAAAAGGACCAATGCTTCTCCACGGCAACGCCAGGCTTCACGTTGCGGAACCAGCGCTGCAGAAGTTGAACGAGTTTGGCTATGAAACTCTGCCTCATCTGCCATAATCGCAAGACCTCTCTGTATCACTTCTTCAAACACCTTGATAACTTTCTGCGCGAGAAGTGTTTCACCAACCACGATGACTCAAAAAATGCCTTCGACGAATTCATCGCTTCCAGAACTCCGGAATTTTGTGCAACTGGAATAAATAAACCTGTTTCCTGTTGGCAAAGATGTGTAGATTCAGTGTAGATTCAAGCGCTTCTAATTTGACTAATAAATTTCTGTCCGAAGCAAGTTATAACATTTAAAATAATGCGGTTAAAAACGCCCATTTATTTCTGAACAATCTAATAGATCAAATATTAATCAAATAACTAAATTCAAATGCTGTATGATACACTGTTGTTTTGGAGCGATGGTTTTGACAGCGATGGAGCTCATTCCGAAACGAATGCGTTCACTTGGATTCATCCCATAACTTAATTACTAGGGTCGTACGTTTTCCAATGAAGAGAAATTTGATGAAGGAGAAACCGTAAAGCTCTCGAATGTGGTACGCATTCGACTCCATTCATAACATCGTAGAGCTGTTTGGATGCATTTGGATAAATGGAAAACTTGGTGAGCGGGACAGAACTACCGGCGGGAGCAATGCGTATTGCAGACCACATTTAACCACTGCGCTACAGACTGAAGCGTAGAGATTCGCAATGATTCAAATTTAATCGATTTTATTGCCTGCGTTCTCAGGAAACAAACTATAAACCAGTAGTTGAGCCACATTGTGGTCACCGACAGATTTAACAAATAGTACATTTTCACATAGTAAGGATGGAGAAAGTTAGACACGAGCTCTAGAAATTGTACAACCTAATTGTCCCGACCAACATTTCAACAAGGCCATAATGTACATGTCTATGTTTAATTTCATTTGCTGGCGATTCTTCTTCTCACTGGAGGGTATTACGTGAAATAAAACTACAAGAATGCTGAGATATGAGCAAAACTCGGCACCTCAGTTGGGCTTCGAACCTGCGATCACCCTTTCCGAGGCTTCACGTACTATCCACCATACCCACCGAGACCAGTGCTTTGCCTTTCCCTCAGTCAATTTTTTACTCTAACGGTAACGTCAGCAATCACCCGTCAACAGGAATGATTCCACTAGACTCCGAGTTTGCTAATATCTCATCACCTTTGTCGTTGTATACGTCTACATTTTATTGATATAGTGCAACGCCGAGACGCGAGAATAGCACTGGTTAGAGATACGGTTCAATAGTATCCACAACGTGGCTACTTCGACTCCGTGTCCCGCGCCAGGCAAACTGTCTGTCTTCTAGGAGTCGGCGAGTTAGTAGCCAGATTTATTGGAAAGGCTTCTTCCGATCAACAAGTGTTAGCGACCACTTGTGATAAAGAGCTGGAAACGCCATGGCACAGCTAGCTCAGGATTCCAGGAGAAAATCTACTAAGAAAACAAAGTTCTCCGGCGGCAATCAAAACCACGTGCAAACGTGAAGATCGTTGTTATGGATGCCAAAAAGCTAGTTAAATGAAGATACTGGGATCCGTACAATATGTGGTTCTGTGTCGTTGAAATAAATAAAATAAATGGTGTATTATGCGAAAGGAATTTCTCGAAAAAAGTTGGCGGTCTTCGGCCTATTGATTTTGTGATAAATCTCTATTCTTCGTTATCATGGCGATGCTCGCCGATATCAAATGAAAACCAGTGGCCATCATTATCCGTTACTTGTTTCCAGAAAGCATCAATAATTAACCCGAAACTTAATCAGAAAAGAAGCACTCACGGAGTTTCCTTGTATGACAACCGGAAGTCCATGCAAATGTGACGAGAACAAGGAATGGTCAGAGAAGATGTTACAACATCACAGCGATCAAAGAAATTAAGCACTTAAGCGCGAAAAAATTCTACCTAATTTTAAACTGTCTATGTATGAAAAGAATGAGGCGACTATCTGTAGTTATAATGTGCGCTCGATAACATCTGAATCCTTCATTGAGTACTTGGTGGTGGAGGCTAAGAAGATTAAAAAAACAAGGTCATCAGACTAGGCGAGATGAGAACTCGCCGCTCATTTCACGCTGTCTTTGATACCTAAGAAGAACTGTTCCTTGGAAGAAATTCTAATAATAGAGCAATCAGCAGCGTTGGCATTCTCCTCAACACGAGTTTTACTAGTAACATTGACTTCTTTGGACAAATATGAACTCAAGTAGACCGCTCACGGTTTAAAAAATGTGGCCTATTGCCCACCTTGACAGCATTCGCAGTTTTTATGCTTCACCATCAAGCCATGACAAAGAGGTGGAAGAAACATTCTGTACAGATTTGTAGAGGTGATATAGTGAAGATCTCACAGGTCCCACAGGAAGATCTGAAGATTGCACGGAGTTATCATTGGTAACTTTATGGTCAAGATTAGGCCCAGGAGCACATCTTAAGAAGCTCATCTTGAGACTCACGGATTCTATTAGGAATTGAAAAAGAAGTGGACAAGATAAGCGACTGTCTGCGTCTGTCGTGATAAATAGGGAGTCTCCATTATTATTCACAATGCTGAAAGCTTTCCTTCACTTCCCCTCAAAGTGGAGGTCTTCGAATGGAGAACCGATGAAGGATGAAAAGTTTGACATCAAAATCTATCTAAACGAACTACGCATTCGACTCCATAACGCATGCTACAGGTATTTGACCATATATTCGGCTTACGTGATGATCTGCTTCTGATATATCAAGTCATCGCCTTTACCATTTCTTAGAAGTTTGCCTGCAAGTCTCCAGCCCTGACAGAATGGGAGATGAGTTAGCAGAAGAACAAATGTATTCCGGAGCACTTGTAACCACTGTGGCTATACGAGTCCCTTCCAGTGAAACTTAATGAAATATACAACTTTATAAAAGTTCTTACCTAGTCGATGTTGCTGCTGGCTCAAAGTTTTACACTGGATCGAATCGCTTCCTTCGCTTAATTTCCTTCGTTTCGCAGGAACTCAATAAATAACGCTCTGAAACAATTACAATTAGGTGGCTTTTAGGAAGGAGCCTTTGTCAACAACGTCGGGGACTAATAAAATAGACTCATTACGAGAGTGGTAAGAAAGGTGAGAGTTTGAAAGTCCGCAGCAGACGACTGTATTCAGAAACATTTGAGTCGATACGGCAACTTGGAGTCGCAAAGACGGTGGACAAGCACCGACTTATGTCCAAACTACAACAACAACGGATACACAAAGGTCTGCCCGTTTCGCCAATATATTCATCTCTGCAATTGTTACACGAGCAGTTTAGGCACTCCTTTAAGAGAGCCATTAGCTGCTGGATGGACAAGCCATGCATATTTATTCTTCCTTCATGTTCAACAAGAAGTTCTAAGATGGCTTGCATTGCGGAGTCATTCGACACGTTGGTGTACAGTGCGGTAACGTCGAAAGACTCCATCACGTACGCGTTATTAGGAGACGCGTTACGTAGACGTTCTAGGAACATTTGGGTGCTTGTGAGGTGAGCTGGAATGTGGTTAAGCAACTGGGTGAGTATCAGGCTTAAAAACCAGGTTATTCTATCCGTTGGCCCGTCTACACAGCTGATGATTGGTCTAACCTTAAATGATGACGGATTGGTTGACGCATGATCATCAGGTGATACCAACTTATGTGTTTTAATAAGTAGGTATAGGACGGGACATGTTGGTCTATCGATTTTAAAGTGCGAAATAACCGATGATAACCACATTCCAGCCCACCTCACAAACACCCAAATGTTCCTGGAACGTCTACGTAACGCGTCTCCCAATAACGCGTACGTGATGGAGTCTTTCGACGTTACCGCACTGTACACCAACGTATCGAATGACTCCGCAATGCAAGCCATCTTCGAACTTCTTGTTGAACACTAAGGAAGAATAAATATGCATGGCTTGTCCATCCAGCAGCTAATGGCTCTCTTAAAGGAGTGCCTAAACTGCTCGATCTTCAGATGGTCTGGGAAATATTTCGCGCAAATAAGGGGGTTGGCAATGGGACGACGATTGGCACCAAACCTTGCCATTGTGTTTATGTCTAAGATAGAAGTTCCTATTCTCGATCTCCGGCCACTACTCTACTGCAGATATGTAGATGATTGTTTTGTCGTCTTCTCTACGCAGGAGGAGATGGACAAATGCTTCGAATTATTAAACGAGCAGTCCGAGTACATAAAGTTCACCCGGGAGAAACCGAGAGAAAACTGGCTTCCGTTTTTGGACGTCCAAATAAACCTATCAAGTAGCGGTTACCTGACAAAGTGGTATCGAAAGCCAAGTAACAAGAACATCCTTGTCCATTTCCTTTCTTCACACCCTTCACACACAAAGAGGGCGATTGTGAGAAACATGTTTCGAACGGCCACCTATGTGTGCACTACCAGAGAACTAAAGGAAGAATCGCGCGACTTGGCCCGGCAAATAGCCATCTCCAATGGCTACGAAATATTAGCCCCACGAGATAAGTTTACAAGGAGAACGACGCGCCCACGCGAAACGCTTGGCCAAAACAAAATCCCGTTTATGTTGCCCTTTATAAGCGACGAAGTAAGCGCAGCTATAAAACGATGCTTAAGAAGGGCCGGTCTAGAGGAATCGGTAGCGATAGTTGAAATACCACAAGCTACTCTACGTCGTCAATTAGTTCGTAACTGCCTGTATGACCGTCTATGTGAAACAACAAATTGCGTAATTTGCCCTTACGGCAGGGACGGTGATTGCATGAGTTCAGGTACGATATACCTGATCTCGTGTAACAATTGCGGAGATGAATATATTGGCGAAACGGGCAGACCTTTGTGTATCCGTATAAAGGAACACCTAGATGGCGAACGAAAACTAAGACGAAGCACCCCACTAGGCACGCATAGGATACAAAAGCATAGCGGAGACGATTTTGAAGTGAAAGTTAATGTCCTTGCACAGGAGTCCAAAACACCAGCGCGAAAACTCCTAGAGGCTTTTTGGATCAATTCCAAAAACCCTACAATGAAT